>PTRB01000169.1:15746-61948 GCA_025094155.1 Lichtheimia hyalospora FSU 10163
GCTGCCCTGTATATTGATTATGCTCATTTCTAGCTAGTCATTGTTATCTTACTCCCATTACTATTGTGTACAATACATATTGTGATACAATTTGATTCTTGGAATCAGGTAAAAAGCTATTGTCATATACGTTTAATGAATCATATACTCACCACATGCCTATTTTCTTTCTTTCGACGTAGAAGAGATTTGAATCAGCAATAACATTTGATAAGGTGCGCTTAACCAGATGGTTGGTGTGCAAGTATCTGAGCCAGCCTACCAATGTTTCGACATCCGATGGCGGCATAAAGACACCGCTACCACCACAGATGCCATGGGGTGGATATAACGGCTTCCTCAATGTTCACTTGCTGTTGCTGGTTGGGATCCAGACAAGTGCGAGAGCGTTCAATTTGCCGTCTTGTCTCCAATATGCAGTGTTGTATTTCTGTTAGCTTCTCACCGGTGGTATTGGAATGGCGAAAGGTCTTGTTATCGTTGATGGCAGCTAGAATTTTGACACTGATGTTGGATTTTTGTCGTTTGCTTCGGTTCTCGAGAAATTTGTAGTTGTTGAAGAGCATGAAAACACCAAGAACGTGTCACTGCCACCTGTGCATGTGAAGCTTTCTCCATTCCACGCGTGTTGTGTTCCTCAATCGCACGTACTGTTCGGTGTAGAAATTGGAGATAAGGTGCAGGATTTCTTGTGATGGCTGATGAAGTTGGTTCTTCCTGAGGAAGATCCATGCTATCAACTCCTTGTTGTATCATCCTCTCAAGCTCTGGTGATTGTTGGATTCCTTCAGGAAATACAGCACCACGATATTGCATAACAAAAGCAGTGTATCCATACCCGGCTACTTTCCATAGCTGTTTGTCATCAATGTTACAAACTGAGATATATTGTGATAATACGCTATTGAATATCAATGAACACACATTTACAGTAAAACCAAATTTATTTGAATCATGAGAGATGACTTATTATTACTACTGCACAATACATTGACGAGTTATCATACGTATTGGTAGTCAGTGAGGATGATTGCAAGGACATGACACTAAGGGAACGTGCATCATCTTGCATGAATACGGTATTCATTCTTTGGTCTTTAGTTCGAGAACAATGATCCATTGCATTGAAAGGATACAATCAGGCTTACGATTGAATGGTTACAGCATTGTAAAGGGACTTGTTGTCGTTCATTGTCGTTGCTATGCAACCATTGAGTAACCTTCATTGAGAGTATTACAAGCATGTGAGAAACCGCTAACGCGGGAATTCATACACCGTTTCTTTTCTCCACACATACACACACAACCATGCCGTAAGTGAATATAGGATTACGCGACATTGCTCGTGTCAAGGTACTAAAACTAATATTTTTCACAGTGCACCTCCCAAAGACACCCCTATCACAGTTTCTGAACTTGCCAAGCACGATGGCAGCGATGCTTCTCTTCCCATTTATGTGGCCATCAAGGGCGACATCTTTGATGTTAGCGCAAACAAGGATGCTTATGGACCCGGAGCAGGATATAATGTTTTTACTGGAAAGGATGCATCAAAGGCAAGTATGGTTTGATAATGAGTGGATGTTGTTATTAATACGTTTTACTTGTTAGGCCCTTGGCAAGTCGTCCCTGAAACCCGAGGATTGTATTGCTGATATCAGCGAGTTGACCGACAAGGAATTGCAGACGCTTGATCAATGGCATGCTTTCTTTGCCAAAAAGTACGATATTATCGGCAAGGTGGTCCCTGACAACTAAAAATACCTTGAGCGTAATGGTGATGCAAAAATCTGAATAAACAATGTGCTTACAATTCCAAGCGTTGATCATGTGTCTATATATCCTTGTAAGCGACAATGCTTAGTATTACATGTAACATGGAGGATGACGAAAATGGCTTATCCGCAGCAGCATATAAAGCAAGTATTTTTCTCACTCTAGTTTCAATGTTTGTTTCTTATCTCTTTCGCACTAGTGAACATGTCTATTGAACCTTTCGAAGTTCCTTCATTTACGCCAGAACAGCTATCACTCTTGAAGGAAAGATTGAGAACGACCGTATATCCAAACGAGCTCGAAGCAAATGTTGGGTGGGAATACGGTGCTCCTACTTGGGCAGTAAAACCACTTGTTCAAGCATGGCTCCAAGACTTTGACTGGGAAAAGTCGCGTAAAGAAATGAATCAATGGCACCATTATCGCACAACGATCCAAGACTTAAAGATCCACTTCATTCATGAACCATCCAATCATCCAGACGCTGTTCCTCTTTTACTCATCAATGGTTGGCCATCGACATTTTATGAATATCACAAAGTCATTCAACCACTTCGTGATGGTGAACTTGGAGGACAGGTAAGTTTTTCAATTTTTGTGATCAATACCTTTCTCATTTCCATCTCTTATATTAGCCCTTCCATGTGATCGTACCAAGCTTGCCAGGTTACGGCTTTTCTGATCCTCCGAAACTCACGGGCCATGGTGTACCCGAGAATGGCGAGATTCTTGCCGAATTAATGCATATTCTTGGTTATGACAAGTATTGTAAGTGAAGCATGATGAATGATAGGGTGTGGATGTGCTTATTTGTATGGCATAGTGGTACATGGCTCAGACTGGGGCTCAGTCATTGGCAGATCCATCGCAGTACAGCACAAGGAGCATTGTAAAGGATATCATACTGTAATGCCTACGGTCAACCCTCCTCTACCAACTCTTGGCAATATACTGTTTCATCCACTCAAGGTGGCAAAGCTATGTGCGGGAATGATCGTTGGTTTTGATACTGTCTATGGTGCTGGCAAGTTTAAGCTCAAGGGCAAGAATTTTGCCGACGCGATGGGTGACAGTGATGCAGGTTATCGCGCCATACAAGGAACTCGACCCTACACGTTATCACAAGGTCTCAGTGACAGCCCTGCAGGACTCTTGAGTAAGAAGTTTCTTTATTGTATATGCAACAATGACTTATTCATAAAAAACAGGTTGGATGCTTGAAAAGTTTCACAATTGGACTTATCACCCAGCACAAAAGAAAGATACTCAAGGACTGCCTGACACCATCACACCCGATGAATTCTTAACACACGTCTCAATCTACTGGTTGACAAACACCATGTCATCATCCATGCGTATCTATTATGAAGCAATAGCAGCTGTGGAACAAATGACACAATCCATGGATACATATGTTCAAGTGCCTACTGCTGTGGGTTATTTCCCTTCAGAAATGAGTCGAGTAAGCTAAGCATACATGTATGTGATGATTGATACAAAAATAATGACATGAAAGAAAATAGTTCCCACGAGAATGGCTTGAATACGGAACAAACTTGCAGCAATGGAACGAATTTGACTTGGTAAGTTTATGGTTGGTGATACGTTACAGTGACTGATCGCACGATTAATACGCTTCCTTATAGGGTGGTCATTTCCCTGCGATGGAAGAGCCTGAGCTTTTCGTTACCGACATCCAGACTTTCGGAAAGAAGCTCAAAGCCAAAAAGGCATTCGATTAATTTAGCCGTGTATTTCCTCCATAGCAACATATTATTTGAAAGACATGGGTCCCGATCCATCAACAATATACAAAGCTGGCTTATGAGAAGCTGCACATTATCATGGTGATGATGGACATGTTTGATCGCGAGTGGATTATAATAGGCAGTTGTTGTACAATGAGTACGGGGTAATATCCCATTATATGATTTGTAATCAGAGAATGACAACATAATGTTGATCAGTAATGTGAATCAAGAGATAGAGAAATCCCCTATATGGTAAGACCCGGAAGTATGTCGCAAGAAGTGTGTATAAGGCAAGACATGCTTCTTTAGATAGCATATGGATCGATACTCCTTTGGAAGAAATAACACCTCTTGTTTTAACTTTGTAACATGTGAGCAATGTCTACAGCCACGTTGTGTCATTCACGCGGTTTTTAAGGTTTACATATCATCCCATGTCAAAGAATGAGCATCACCAAGTGTTTAAACCAGGGTAGGATAATACCTTGTTAAATGATATCCAAGGCAGTTTTATTATCATGATATGATCTGATATCTCCGTTTTATCGCCAATGAATGCAAAGGGCATAGCTTCACTTGTGCTTGGTACCGCATCGATCACAAGATTTGTTTGCAATAAAGATACTCATTGGTATATCTATATCAGCAAATCGTATTCCCGAGCAAGTTATCAGCACACATCAACCTTGCAGATTTCACATTCTGTGTGCACAGCCGCATGTTGTATCTCGTGAATTGCGATAAGTCCGAAAAACCCGAATGATGTGGGATTTGTTCGACATGCATTTTAGCTTTGGTACCTGTTTTTCCGCTTATCACAACCACATGCAGAATAAAACATAAAGCTCAGTAGCACGAATCACAAATAGAAGCACATTGGTATCCGCTCGGTATATATAAGGCTGATCAAAGAGGTGGACTTTGACGATAGCGTTGAATGTGGGCGATATGCACATTCTATATTATAAAATGCTAAAAGGGGTTATGTGGGTTGTGATTTGCAAAGTTACACTACTTTGTGCTGATTTTTCGATGTTGTTCATGTGCAGGACTCCTTTGATGATGTGTTAAATAGCGCATTTGTTTGCAGCTCCGTTGACGACGCCCTTGATATACGCCCATCGTATATCCTTCAGCACCAAGGTGAACCCCTTTCCATTTTATTGATGAATGGCAAACATGCTACCAATAGCATCTGGCCTTGAATGCTTACATACTCATCATCCATGTTTGTAAAGAAGTATGTTGATGTGACACACCTTGTTGATGACGAGCACAAAGTGGTAGAAAGTTCCACTGCTTTCAGGACAGGGTATGTCGGATTTTGTGCAGAATAAAGTTTTCCCTTACACATCCTCAAACATATACAGACATATCCCGACATGCCAAGATTGTTATCGATATCAAGTAGCTCTTTTCACACTCACACACCAAAGATCCAAAAACAGGTCTTGTGTGGAAAATAGGCAATCAACCATACGCACAGTCTTTAACATTCCCCATTCCTGTACCACTTTGATATATGTGTGGGGAGCAAAAAGTACAAGCAAACAAGATTACCAGGTCACACCAAGAGTACCAAAAACAGCACTTGTTTGACGTAATCACACAATTCTAGAGCACGGATTCCGAACGACAGGACAATCAATGCAGAACCCAAGTTTGTGAGACATTGATACCATATGCTGAAGTTGCGAGAAGTTTACCCAGCCAATGACAATTGGACGATGGGGATCAACACCTGCGGACCATCTTTAACAGCAAATGACGTTTTTCGACTCGCCTTGCCTCTAGTACCCACAGCTGAATTTTTCCAGGGCAACAAAAAAAGTATAAAACAGTGTCCACGCCTCATCCATTATTTAACATTCTATATTTCCCAATCTCAAGAATAAGAATCTATCTACTACTATAATAACAACCATGGTCACCCAAAAGATTATCGATAACGCTACTGAACTCGATGGTATGCTCCAACGCATGCACGAGCTTGTCATCCAACGTAAGTCATAGGCTCAAAGGAACCAACAAATGGGTAATTAAGCTATTATCTTTTAGATGTCAGAGAAGGTCAAGACGCAGAACATGCTGTTGTCAACTACTTGCCTCCAGAAGAGTTATACAAGGTTGTCGACTTTGCCTTGCCTGACCAAGGTGCAGGTGTTGAAGGTAGGGAGAGAGTGTTGCCTTGGAAACCGTAATGAGCATACTGACCACTCATGGGAAACCCATAGGCACATTTGAACTGATCAAGAGCACGTTGGACAATAGCGTCAATTCATGGAATCCTCGCTTTATGGACAAGTTGTATGCTGGTACCAATCCCATTGGTGTCATTTCCGAGTTCTTGTTGGGTGTCTTGAATGGCAACTGCCATGTGTACCATGTATCACCTGTATTATCACTTATGGAGATTGAAGTCACCAAAGCTGTTGGCAAGTTGCTTGGTATGGGCGAGGTAAGGCATCTCAGGAATCCTATCGATATGCTCTCTTGTACTCATGAAAACTTGTATCAAAGGCTTCTGGTGGTTTGTTTTGCCCTGGTGGATCAGCATCCAATCTCTTGGCCATGGTCACTGCTCGTAACAAGTTGTATCCTTCCATCAAGTCCAAGGGCTATATACCCCGTCCTTTCAACCCTGAAGCTGAATATGGCAAGCTCAAGGTCTTCACTTCAGCTCATTGCCATTACAGTATTGACAAGGCTGCTCTTGTTCTTGGCTTGGGTACTGATAGCATCGTCAAGGTCCCTACCGACGAACGCTCTCGTATGCGTGTTGATGTGCTTGGTAAGTTGCAAAAAGAGAGAAAACCAACATGTATTAATATCTTTTATATAGAACGCTTGATCAATGAGTCGATTGCTCGTGGTGAAACACCCTTCTTTATCAATGCTACTGCTGGTACCACTGTTATGGTAAGTCGATAGAAATGTGTAGGAAAAGGAAATACTAAATGAGATTGTGTCATTGCTATTAGGGTGGTTTTGATCCTATTCGTAGTATATCAAGTATTGCTAAAAAGTATAATTGTTGGTTGCACGTGGATGGCTCATGGGGTGGTTCTGCTATCTTTTCTCAAAACGTTCGTGAGAATTTGGGCTGGCTTGATGGTGCAGGATTGGCTGATACATTTACCTTGAATCCTCACAAACTACTTGGTGTGCCCCTTCAATGCTCTATGCTCGTGACTCCGCACCAAGGACATTTACTCTTTGCAAATGCAAATAACCTTAAGGCCGATTATCTCTTCCATGGCAACCCTTACGATCTTGGTGCTGGCACCATCGGATGCGGTCGCCGTCCAGATGCACTCAAGATCTTTTTGGCTTGGAAGTTTTATGGCAAGGATGGTTTGGGTGCTCGCATTGACCGTGCCATTAAGGCTGCTGCTGATTTCACTGATATCGTCCGTGAGAGACCTGGCTTTGAATTGGTTGCTGATCCTAGTG
The DNA here is from genome assembly GCA_025094155.1 of Lichtheimia hyalospora FSU 10163. Lineage (NCBI taxonomy): Eukaryota > Fungi > Mucoromycota > Mucoromycetes > Mucorales > Lichtheimiaceae > Lichtheimia > Lichtheimia hyalospora. The sequence continues at coordinate 22,727 of PTRB01000169.1, forward strand.
CATTTTGCCAAGTCTGCTTCTGGTATACACCTCCTTCATTACAGAACCAAGTGGTTGAATGGAAAAAGGACCCTAGTGTGTTCAAGGTCAAGATGACCCAGGTGGTGCATTTATTGCATGAGCGTGTCAACCATGGGGGTGACTTTTTGGTGGATCATGCACCTTTGGATGATTTGGCTCACTTTTTCCGTATCGTTATCAATGCTCCCACTGTCAATGTTCATCGTGATCTTGCCAAGCTCTTGGATACTATTGAAGAAGCTGGCAGAGAAATCAATTGGGAGAATGCATTTTAATTTGGAAAGCTGTATATATCTTATACCACTTGCATGTAGTTACCTTTGTTGTCAGTAATAAACAATCGATCGATTCCATCATAATCCTATCATGCGTATTGCTTTGATCTTTCGATGAGCGAACCCTTTCTTCTCCAACAGTACTCTTTTATTAAAAGATATCCAACACTTTACTGTCATATTATATTCACTTTTCACGGTCAAGAATAATGCTGAGTCGTAAGCAATAAGTGAGAGGCGCAAAGATAAAAACTAGGATATTGTGTCAACTATAGATGTGATAGTGATCAGGTGGGAGAAGGAGAGAACAAGTGGATGCATGTACAACACCCAACACAATCATGCAACAGCATGTACAACTAAGAGAAAGCAATGATATATCGAGTAGAGATGATGAACTATTCAATGCGCTCATGGTCATTGTTGTTCGATGAACTACATTTATTATGGGATAGGCATTACAACTACATGATCAATATTCTATCAAGTGATGAACAGTTTGTGTACCGCTGTTGTCATGCTGCAAAATGGCATTTGCCTTAAACTTGTTTAGAACCCAGAGCCTTGATTTTCGCTTGTTGCTTCAAGAAAACGATCCCGGCAAGTCTACATTGGTCATGGCACACGAATCGAACGACGTAGCTGCCATATGCTCGCAATTCGAAGAAGCTTGTACTGACTTTCAAGTACGTAATAAAGCGCATGAGCCCATGACACGAACTGATCCAATGCATTATAGGTCCCTGCTACTCGTGCAGCTGCCGAGCATGTCTTGTCCTCTTTTAGGCAGATCCCCAAGGTCTTGCCGATCTCTCAATACATTCTAGGCAAGTTATCATTTCAAGTCTACAACAGCATGCCATTGACACTTTTGTTCTGGTTTAGATCATACACAGATCCCTATGGCTCAGTTCCAGGTTGCTGTTGCTATCGGTGAAGTAGCTGTGCGCGACTACACGTTGTATGCATTATCCGACTTGGTCCAACTCAAGAATCACATGGTGGATTATTGCATGAAACGACCAGAGCAAGTTATTTTATCTAATGATCCTATTCTTTATCTAATAGTTGAATTGCTTTCTATAGTTTGATGAGATATGTTCGTGACCAAATCCTTTCCGATGTCGCCTTGGTAACCAAACGCAGTTTATTTGATGTCTCTGATGCGGATCGAGATGCTATTTGCGTGTCAGTGAAACAATTGATATCGATGCAGGATCATGGATCGGTAAATAATGAGTCGATCATTGTATGCATATTGTATGCTCAATCTCGTTTTCTTTCATAGGTAGTTGGTGTGGCGTTGGCAAGCGCACTAGTCGATCATTTCTCGAATACCAAGACAACGACCATTGGTCTCAGTTGGGAATTCCATCACAAAGCCAAAGTATTCTTCGAGGTATGTATTGAATCAAAAGGTATCGGCATCCATTGACATTGGTTATCTATAGTCTCAAGTTTTACTTGGTATCTTTGAGCAATCGGTCACACAACTACACGCACTTGTTTCACAGCAGCAGCAAACGCCATTGTTGGGTGAATTGATCACTCTCTTGGAGAAAATCCTTCACTGGGAATTTGCATCCACCAACACCACATCTGTATTACCAGGAACATTTGCAAAGAACGACACGGACGATGATATCATTGACAAGGAAGATGGTCCAGGTGCTATCAAAAAGACATACACATTGTTCCCGAAAGCATGGCAACCCACTGTTGGAAATACTGATGTTCTTTGGCTATTCTTCATGGTTAGTATATATATCGAAGAATGAATGATGCAAGTATACTCATGCTCTATTGATGAAATAGACATATGCAATGGTGCAAAATGATGATACCTTGGGCCATCGATGCCGTCAATGCCTTATTCAGCTTGCCGGATTCACAAACGAGTTTTTCGGCAATGATCCCAACGCTACTCGACAATATGCAACCACTATGGTCCATGGTGTACTACGCCTTATGACAGAGTAAGAAAAAATGGGTTATGCAGTGATTTGGATGAGATACTTATTGTGTGAATAGCTTACTCAATGCCGGTAATGATCCTTCAACGTTATCAGAACATGGTCCACAAGTGCTTGGTACCATCCAGATTATCCGTCGGCTTTTCGAGAATCTTTCACTTGGCGTTTTATGCAGTGTCTCGGAATTCTTCCGGTTCCTGAATGATTTCGGCAAAATCACCGTCGCATGTATTCGTGGTGCAACTGCTCAAGATATTGATGAAGGATGGATCAGTGAAGCTGGTGATGAATGTCTCCAGACATGGGTTCGATTAGCTGATCTTGTGCAACCCACCGATGGCCGAGGACCAGATCCAAGTACTGGGCTTTCTCCTGCAGAAATTGACAACTTGGCACAATACTTGCGAAATGTGTCATTCCAAATTGTTGAAACATATGTTGACGCCAAGTTGGAACAATCAAAACAAGCCATTATTGATGAGGAAGATGAAGACGAATTGGGTGATGGCTATAAGGATTGGGTAAATCATGCTGGGATCGACCGGTGGTGTAACCATTATCTTGACTGACACTCCCGTTTTAGGACACCTTTGCTGATCAATTGACATGCATTGGCACACTTGGCCGCCTGGATCCACACAAGTCATTGATGCACCTTCAACAGCTCATGAATGATCGTTTCGATCGCCTTAAGCAGTATTTTACCGCAGAAGCCACAGATAACGGTAATACACCAGTATATCACCTACATGACCATGGTATTAATATGAATCCTTAGGGCAATACCTTATCTTTTTGCAAGAACATCTTCATTGGATCGTCCTTATCACTGCCCATGTTCTCGCTGATGCTGGTAAAGGAGAACAACCCATGATTCCAGATCCTATTATGCAGCTATCAAGTACCCAAGTAAGTTGAATGCTTGAACAATCAATTGAAAGCTAACGTATGCTATCAATAGTCATTGGAACAAGATCAAACCACGACTATATCAAGAACAGTACTTGAGATCTTCCGTTTCCTTTCCAGTTTTGGGCCTAATACAGTCGAGGTATGAATATTTGGATGATTACTTCCATATGCGGAGAACGTATACTAACGTTTGCATATAAAGGCATCCAACTGTAGTCCTCAAGTTGCAGAAACTCTTGTTTGGTTCATGGAACGATGGAGCAAGTCATATCTACTCGTGAATGAGAATGATTATGGTTTCATGAGGTAAGTAATCAGAAAAAATGGCGCCAAACAGTTATATTTTAATCGAGATATTCTATAGTCCAAACATTGCACGCGTTTTCGGTCGACCTGGCCCTTCGGAAGGACATGGCCTTGAGATCATTGATTTCTTTATTGAGCAGATAAAAGCCAACTTTATGCTGTGGAATGCTGATCCAGATGTTCTTCATCAGGTAATGAAAAGTGGATATTATTATGTTAACAAGAGTTGACATTATCTTTAGATTATTCGATGGTTGAACACATGTGGCATTTCCATCAATCTCAAAACCGGGTTTCTTCAATCAGGTTTGTCAATTCGGATACTACAAGCAATGCTCGTTCCTAATCTAATGATGTATTAGAAAAATTCCCACTACTGGTACAGTTCATTACTGAGAATGTACAGCAATTGCCAGAAGTTGTCCACAAGTAAGTAGGGTAGCTTGCCAGTACGCATATACTTGATGTGCTTATGCTCTCTTATTTCCTATTAGTTCTCTGATCCAAACAATTGCAACTATATCGAGTGGTGCAAGCGATACCCAAGTACGAGAGCGATATCTGAATCTTATATTCTCAATGATTGAAGTAAGGTGCGCAATGCAAACTATAAGCAGCGACCCTAACTTTTTCTCTCGATCATAGAAACGTCTTGGTTCTGTACTTCATCGATCAGATTTTATGCAGTCGTATCAACGTGGCGATATCATGAACGAAGTGATGAATGCACTCGAGGTAAATATGCCGTCCAATACATGTCATGCATGGTATCTGACGCTGCCTTTATGTATATAGATGCTGGATGGCCTAGCATTGGCAAGCGAATACAACAACACCCAAATCATATTTCAATTCTGTGCCAGATTCTTCGAGAGCATGCTACAACTGATGAACATGTACAAGACCGTGGGAGAAGTTCAATTGTTGATCCTTCAACTGCTCGCAGATCTTGCCGGTCGACTGGTAAGAGGAAACCATTCATGTATTAGGCATAAGGGTGCTAACTATATATGCATTACCAAAGGACTTTGGTTTGCTACAGCAGGATCAAAAGCAAATGCTATATCAGATCATTGTAGAGATATTCAAAAGTTATGGAGCGAGCAATCAAGGTATGCATGACGAGAGCTTTATTCTTTCTGAAATTAATTCAAACATAGGCAAGAAGCGACAACACGCTCAAGAAGAGGAAGCCGATCGTCCCTATCCCGATATTTCAACTGCACTTTGCATTCTCACCAATATCATGGCATCCGAGTTTGAAGACTTTAGTGAGTATATACTACGAACTGTGCTATTGCTTGATCCATGGACTTACTCTATGATTTACTTTAAGATCGAACAGAGAATGCAACACCTACACCTCCTGGCAGTGCCGATGTAGCAGATGTGGTGTTGTTTGGCGTCAATGTTATTATCCCAATGATTGATATGGAAATGCTCAAGATCCCAAATCTGTGTCAGCAATATGTCAAGCTTATATCCAACCTTATAGAATTCTTCCCTGACAAGCTCATTGGATTACCTGCAGATCTCTTCAACAATCTTATAGCAAGTCTTGGATTTGGTGTAGCACATGATATCGTTGACGTGAGCATTCTCGCCTTGCAAGCTGTTGCACCATTGGCACTGTGGGCTCATAACCAAATGCTCGCCAACAATACCAGTAAGTGTTGATCTCTCATTTTATTAAAGTGCTCACTGTGATTCGCTTTAGGCAATGTCGAATTCGTAAGACCAGCCTTGAACAAGTTCCTCGAGCAAGTGGTCAAGCTGTTATTGTTTGATAACCTAGATTCATCTGTTGTGGATGCTGCTTCGGAAGCTCTCTTATCATTGATTTGTGCAGAAAGGGTAATTGAAGAAGTCGACAAGTGTGATGTGTCAATTGACATGTTTTATATACTAGGATTCGTATCTGGTCATTGTCAATCAAATCATTTCACAACAATCAGGAGAAATCCAACCACGACTACTGCATGCATTCGAAAAGCTGGATGCTTCTACTCCACGTGAATTGCGTGGTGTGTTACCACCCAGTCGCAACGTGGCTGGTTTCAAGGAGGCCCTTTTTGTATTTCTGGTAGATGTAAGAGCTGTTCTTCGTGTAAAATAAATTATAAATAGTTCTCTGTTGAGCATTGTCAGAGAATACTGTTACTTTATACCAAACAATAAACCCGTGTTTAATTGATATATAAGAAAGGAGAGCTTTTATTATACTCCAAGCCGTTTAACCTTTGTACCACAGAACTGCCAAACATCGTTCGAAGCATTCCACAAGATGATCCATGAACACTTTGACGATCCCAGGCAATGCACATGTTAAAACTGTTATAATAAAACTACATGTATCATTTCAGTATATCTGTTTTAATATGCATCTCGAGAAACTTGGTATCAAATGTGATCCATCCCAAAGTGATAATGCCGAACGCGAAGCACCAATAAACACCCAATCAACAAACATTCAAGTAGCTCCTGGTGCGGAGGAACATAGCCATATCCTCCTTATTCTCCATCTCTCTCACTCTTTCTTTCTTTACTACCCCACACATACAGGCATCTCTTTATGTCCTCTACTGCTAGATACCAACGAATAGAACCGTATGAAACAGCATCATCCATATCATCAATACAAGGATCATCCTCTATCTTTACTACACAAGACAACATTACAAACTATCTAGAGGATCAACGACCCCTTCTTTCATCGGCAGCAACATCCATCACAACGCAGCCCGATGAGATTGAGAGGTGCGAGATTAGCGACTTGGCAGTTGCTTCGCCCATGAGCTGTTCGATTAACCTGCTCAACACCATCCTGGGTACTGGATTATTGGCCATGGTAAATTGTGCTGCCCTGATCGTGTTCATCTACATGGCAACTAAATATGATATCAGCCTGCAGCATTAGCGTCGATTGGTTTAATCCCTGGTATCCTAGTGATTATGCTATCAGCAGGAGCATCTGGAATGGGTTTATTCTTTCTTTCACAATGCGCATCACGCACGGATGGACGACATGCATCTTTCTTTGCTATTTCCAAATTGACATGGCCTGGAATGGCTATCTTCTTTGATTTGGCTATTGCCATCAAGTGCTTTGGCGTGGGTGTTAGTTACCTTATCATTATTGGCGATCTGATGCCGCAGGTTGGTGTTACACAATTGTACCCATTGCACTGTCGATCTCTGACATGATGTGTTACATAGGTGGTTGCTTCATTCTCGGATTATGCTCAAGATCCTATATTGACTGATCGACGATTCTGGATCACTGTATTTATGGCGAGCGCTATTCTGCCATTGAGTTTCTTGAGAAAGCTGGACTCTCTCAAATATACCAGTCTTGTTGCTTTAATAGCTGTCGTTTACCTATGCACCATTGTTCTTTATTACTTCTTTTCTATTTCCAATCCCGTCAACCCTCCAGTCATAGAATATGCTACTTTCTCTTCGGACTTTTTCAGTCGTTTACCAGTCTTTGTTTTCGCTTTCACTTGCCATCAAAATGTAAGTATAACAAAATCCATTCAATCAAGATAGAGTCTCATTGTGATGATGGTCATAGATCTTTTCTGTATACAATGAGCTCAAGGATAACAGTCAAAGACAAATCAATTCCGTTATTCGATATTCGATTGGTACAGCATGCACCATCTATGAAGCTATTGGTATCCTGGGATATTGGACATTTGGCAAAACAGTCCTTGGAAATATTATTCTCGAATGTAAGTTCGATCATGAACAACGTGTATAACCCATTTTGCATACTCATATGGTAATAATAATAGATCCTTCCAGCTTATTTGTAGCAGGGGGAAGACTTGCCATTGTCATTCTCGTGGTGTTCAGTTACCCATTACAAGCACATCCATGCCGTGCCTCGTTAGATAAAATACTCGCATGGCGTACTCCTGAAGCACGTGGGCTCAAAGTACCACCACCACCATCAGCAATCAAGTACTTTATTATGACCACTGCTATTTTAGTTGGCAGTTATGCTCTTGCAATCACCGTTACCCAACTTGATGTGGTATGTTTGGCAATTTCTTCATTTACGCACATGCTCATACATACACGTGGCAACACGGACCATTTATGTAGGTACTGGCATTTGTAGGATCAACCGGATCGACCACCATTTCATTCATTCTTCCAGGACTGTTCTATTACAAGATTCATGAGAATGACCCTTGGAAACCGGGCAAGATTACGGCCGTTTGTTTAGCTATCTATGGAGTCATGGTCATGTGTGTTTGCCTGACATTCAATGTTATCAAGTTGCTCGATTAAAAAAAGAGACTTTTTTCTTCTTCACCATCAACCATGTCTAAAAGAATCATCTTTGAGATGTAATGCATTGCCCCCGTGATTGATGAACAAAGAACAAACCATAATCAAGGGCAGATCCATAATGAGCAAATGAGACGAGTTCCACTGATAAGAGTCATAAAATGAGGCACATGTACGCATTTACATCCTTCCCCCTTTTCTTTCCTGTGACAATGAAGAGAAAGAGCATTTTAAGGCACTTTGTATCAAAGGACACACATGAACACATATCCACTTTTACACATGAAATAAACAGAATGATACCCAACAAGCATCGATGAATTACACACGCGAAATGCCCATAGTCCATGATGCTTTCTACCCAACGACAATATAAAAACCATGAGCCTTGTTCTTTTTCTTTCTTCCCAACATAGACCTACTACCTACATAATCTTTCTTGCACCCTTTTTGATTTTGACATGTCGGCCGAAGATATTCAAGCTGCTAGCTTTTTGCTCGATTTGAGTAAAGAACCTGTTCTCATGCTTCCTCCTATTGAATCTTTACTTTCATCCCAATCCACATCCCATATCGATTCATTCACATCATCACCATCCATGATGGATATTCATATGATTACACATGCCACAGATCAAGATCCAATGCCATTGAAAAAGAAAGATAAACCTGCTGCTACCCAATCTCCTTCTCCTCCTACTCGTCGTCGTCGAATTTCAAGCAATAACAGTGGTGGTGGTGGTGGTTGTAGTAGTAGTACAACAACAGATATAACGCACCGTCCACGTCGCACTACCATGACAAGTACAAGCAGTAGCAGTAGCAGCATCATTTATGATCGTCGTAGTGTAAAGGGAGGCAAGATTCGCCCTCGGTGGCAAGCTCATGAGCGTCTCAAGTTGTTTTTAGCTATTGCAGAGGATAAGCAATTGGAAGATATGTCTACTTTTCGTTGGGGACCTATTGCATGCAAGGTGGGCCGATCTCGTAAAGCTTGCAAAGATCAATGGCGTCGTGAAGTGTATCGTTCCATTGTTCAATATTTGGAAAAGATGGCTTCTCAAGAAGAAAATGAGAGCGATCGAGAAGACGATGATGAAGATGACGAAGAAGAAATGGATGATGATAATATAGATGATCATCCTATGGAATCATAATATCACACTTGTACATTTTGCATTTCTCTTTAATAAAGCATTTAAAATTATGAATGACCCAAGGGAAGGAATATACAATGAGGTGGGAAAAAAAAAAAAAGAAACAATCACGTCAACCATCGGCGATAATTGATGAACGAAATCAACATGTCAAACCTCGGTGGTAACGCAAGAACCGAGCCAGGTCGCAGTTTTTTTTTTATATATGGCCATGATTCTCCACACAGCCCCCAAAGTATTCCAGGTAGTATACACATCTTCATGTGGCCCTTTTTTTTAAGCAGATGGTTGACATGACCATTATCCAAGAAATCAAGGTAGGGTAGAAATGGTGTTGTGGGACCATAGATACACACACATTGTACTGAGTTGGGTTCCCCGCGTCAGCGGAGCCAGGGTCAAGTTACACGAGTAAATACGTCAAACAATCTCTGTAGAAAAATACGCACAACGGCTTTGTCGATACAAGTAGCTTGTTGATGATGATGGATGGGATGGGCGATTATATTGGCAATATGTTTCCCTTTTCTTTTGCCGTGGGTCTCTATAGAGTAGGGGTGGTAGTGGTAGGGGTGTGTGTGTGTGTTGCTGGTTTTTTTTTATCTTTTCTTGATGACGATGACGACGACTTGTTTATACACGAGTGCACTCCATATGGGTCTTCTTTGGATCCATAGGCAAAGCACAAAAGAAGCCTAACTTTTGCATTTGCGAAAACATCTCCGTATCTATATATACATTCTTTAGTATCCGCAACCTTCTTATTTGTTCCGCATACTACTTACATTCAAGGCTAAGCTTCAAACACTCTTCTTGACCACCGGGTAACTGGCGACAGATCTGCCCTCTGTATTGGTCGATGTTGTAGCTGTATTGTGGTGCAGCATCGACAAACTTGTTTAGGCGGTCGACTTCAGTTGATTTATTATCGTTGGTTTCAGACATGTAGAGTAAAAGGGAGAAAGAGGAAAAAGAGAGGACGTGTCGTGCAGAAAACCATCCATCATTATCCCACGACAACTCCGTTTGGTAAAAAGTGACTGCCTATGACACAAATGCAGGATATCATTTGAAGAACCACGTGGAATCTTATCGAGTTTTATAAAGAATGAAATAATGCAATTTACTATTTACATGATTATGAAAATTGAGATTCTACTGCTAAGATGACTACTCTAGCTACTGAGAAATAGGAGGGTATGAAGCAGCAGTAGCAGTAGCAGTAGCTGAGCGTTTGGCAAGTGGAGATTCTTCTTCATCGACATCCATGTAATCAATAGATCGTTTCGTGCCTGCTGCATCCAATTCGAATTCAACATTATCTCCATCGATATTAATATCAATATCTGGTTTCATATGGCTTGGTAATGGTTTCTTGTATTGTCGTCGAACAGTGGCAAGAAGTGCATCCAATTGTTTAAAGTTATTCTGATCCTTGATGAAAGCCAAATGTCCCTTTTCTTGTATATGCTACCGAAACACATTGTCAGGATAACCACCATCCATCAACACCAACCATCATTACCTCATTAAGATGGCTAAACCTCTTGTTGCAAATCTCGCAATAATTCAATTCTTGTTCCATCTTCTTCTTCATGTTGTTCTTGGCACGTATGGCATCCGCATCAATCATTTTCTGTGCAGCATTGTTGGCAGCTTTTGTAACAGCTGCAGTTCTGACTGTATTGTTATCCACCATACGTCGATCCAATTTTGCAACATTATCATCGTGAGCTGGTCTTTTGTCATTGTATGCTTTAGAAGTGAGTCGGGAAGTTGTATTGGCTGTAGTGGTAGTTGTTGTGTTTGTTCGCATTGTTGTTGACGTGGGTCGAATACCAGATGGTTTAAGCATATCAGAAGGTACCGGTGATGCTGGATTGGCGTTACTATCTTTGACAGCTAGTTGCTTTGTAAGTGGTAATTGAACATCTCCTTGTTTGTCTGTGCCAGCTTTTTGTTCTGCTGATGGTGGAGGTGGTCTTGAAGGAATACGAGCAAAAGGTGATTTGGGTGCTGGTGTTTTCTTGAGAAATGGCCATGCAACTTCATTCCTCTTCCATTGCTTTTGTGTCACTGGGCGATGCATTTGAGTTGCATCTTCAACTGACAAGTAGTACTCGGTAAAGGGAATAAAGACAGGATGATGGCGTTCACCATGACTTGTACCAACACCATAGACCTTCTCCATAGCCATAAGCTTATCGATCTTCCCCCTTGCTGCTGCACGATTTCCACTGCCATTTCCTTCCATCATCATTTGAAGATGACGCTGTAATTCTATCAAAGATGTATAAGTAAATGATTATGCAATAGTATCGTCAACTTACTATCGAGACTCCACACTTTGATATTCCATTTAACTGCATTATCAATAATTGGATTCGATGTTGGCTGCTTCTCTTCAAGTTTCTTGTCATTGAAGGGTGTGGTGGTGACTACATGCGTACAGTTTTTGGAGAAGAAAGGCACCACTGACTGCAGAATAATGTTAATAAAGCAGGCACACACACAATAACAACAACACTCACCAAGCCTAGTAACTGAAAACGATTCCGTATTTGCTTTTCAATGTGGGCATCTACACCATCGAGATAGAATTTGCATGCAGCCAGTTGTTGACGAAGAGCTTTTCGATGTCCCTCGGATTGTTGCAATGGAGCAGCTTCTTTGGAACCACCAATGGGACGAATGTTGGGGTTACGAGACTGCTCCATCGTTCGTTACGTATAGCGACCAGAGTTTTGACGGGTAAAAACGAACGAGTGTTAGAAGAAGAGAGGGGTTCAAGGAGAGGAAAACGCGAAAGTGATGTGAAATAGATGCTTTGGCGACTCGCTTTCTGAAAAATTATTACATATTCGCCTGTATTGTAATAGAAGAGGGCACAGCCCATAGAATTAACAACAATAGTGCATATACTTTATTGCGTCAATCAAATATAAGAAATAAAAGCAATCATGACGCTTTGATTCTGATAGTAACAGTAGCTTGCAAAATGCGTGTGTGTGTGTGTGTGTGTGTGGTTTTTCTTCTACATATCTTCGTCTTCATCTTCTTCATCTCTCATCATATCTTCTCCTGCTTGGTGCTTGAGTACACGAACATACTCAGTGGCATCATTCAATACACGGACTTGGGTACGACGAGGATTGGATTCAGGAAGCTCGGCATCCAACGCAGCGAAACCCTTGGCAAGATTTTCACGTCGCAAACGAGCCATTTCCGCTCGTCTTTCAAGAGCACGCCGTTGATTCTCAAGCAGCATTTGTTGAAGATAAGTGTCACGCTTTTCATGAAAGGCACGACCTTGTTCATAGGGATGTAACTTGCCAGAAGAAGAGGAAGAATAATACTTGATTTGCTTTTTACCGGACCTATGAGAGGGATAATAAGATAACAGTGTAGGGTGGATTGAAATGGGGAGTTTGCTTACATGGCGAAAAAGAATTTCTTTGGTAGATGAGAAAATAAATGGAAACTGAGAGAAAAGAGGAATGAATGTTGTTGTGTGATATTTGTCATTGTATTTATAGCCAACAGGTTGACAACAGATTAGTGATTGACTGTAATGTCATCTTGGCAACATAAAAAGATGATCCCTCTCCTCTACCATTGTCATGCAACTTTGATCCAAAAGGTCTGTGCAGGATCTTTTTGGTGTCACAATCCTCTTTATCTTTACTCAGCATGCTTCATTGTTTAGAAACATCACACAATAAGACCATAATAAGCAGTGTCATTTATGTAGTATGGTTCATAGTGATAGCTATACTAAAAGATGGTTGTGCTACATTGGTTGATTGTTATCACCACCTGAAGGTTGATTTGAATGAGTGGTATGGTCTTTGTGAGATTGCTGTGCACCTAGAGGACCATCAGGGGAATATAATGCTTGATTGGCTGATTGTTGTTGTTGTTGTTGTTGTTGAAGAACAGCAGTATGGTAGGCATGCGCCATTGTTGTTTGTTGCTGATTTCCAGAAAGATGTGCTGCATTATATTGTTCAAGAGATACAGGGACCGGTATAGGAACAGGAACAGGGACATAATGGGGTTGACTACCAGGTGGTGCCATTGATACACCGCGATAAAACGATTGGAACCAATCCACATGAATCGAATCCGTTGCTGGATCATGTTGCTATTGTTAAAACAATGAGTACAAACTTTCTAGAAAAAGACCTTGTGTTTTACCTGTGAAGCCATGGAAGCACTTGCATAAGGAGGAGGATGTTGTAATGGTGGAATAGCCGAGGACCCGTACAAGCAGCCATCATTCGCATTGGATGTCGCAGATACTGGTTTCTTACCCTTTTCTCTTTTTTCGCCATCGTATCGGTTCTTGACATGGGATCCACCAGCAAGTTCGAATAATTGAATCTTGTCAGATCGAGATGCACCTGCAATCATTGAACCATAGCCATCCCGGAAATCACTCATGTGCTCGTTATAATCGAATGCGTCTCCAAAACCATTCGAATCAATGCCAATATGAGACGCAAGTGCTTCGATATCAGCTTCCAAGTTGTCAATATCTTGAGTGATGGTTTCTGCTGAACATGACACTTGATTGAATGTATCCGTAAATGTATTTCTGATATCACTTGCTGCCTCTTGAAAGGACCTTGTGTCTCTTGAAGATGATAATGAATCTGCAGTTTTTCGTGAATCAAAGAGAGATAACATTGAGTATGACATTGATGATAACGTCATATTAAGCGCCTCTTGTAAGCGGGCTTCATTTGTGGATTGGCACCTACCCAAAGCCTTATCACATTGTTGCTGCTGATTATCATCGGTTTGCTTCGTTTCCTCTTTCGCTGTCAATGATGGTGTAACCATACCAACAAGGTTCGCTGCTTCTTCAATCAAACTTGTCGCGGGTTTGATGGATTCCTGAGCACCATCTGCTTAAACAGAACCACAAGAACGGAATACAGAAAGAGGAAATGATATGATCAACGGGCTATTTTGACATCCTGTACAAGCGAGGGATAGGGTGGATCAAGATCATTATCCTGCTTGTACATTTAAATTTGAACATACCTGATGATTGACCTGTAAGACTAATGTACTCGTTATTCTTGCCAAGCATAAATGGTCCCCTTAATTGCTGTGCTGTTGCTTGTAAAAGGTTGTCTTCGTTGGTGAAAACCGTGGTCAGGAACTGCAATATCTTGTTGAGAACATCTTGATGCTGTTGGTGCTTTTCACGTGCTGCGAACGATTCTTGCCACAAGGTTGCATTATCATTCTGAAGACTTGTCAAGTCAGATGTGATACCAGCTTGATGCTTGCGAATGTTGGAGATATCACGCACCAATTTGGCCAGCGTTAATGAGTTACGAGCCGTACTTATATCAAGGTTCTTGTTGCGTTTGCGTGTCACGAGTGCCAACTTGTCATTGCATCCACGATAAAAGTGATCATGACTAAACTCCCACAAGTCATGCTCATTGTTTGGATATAACGCGCCTTGTTGCACTGCTGGTATTTTGTGGAAATCGTACATGTTGAGCTGACGAACAAATGAAGCAAACTTGCAATGCTTATAATACATGGGCAAGATAGTCTTTGCAAATCCATCATGATCCTCCACTATTATTATCAAGTTATTATCCATTCAATCATATAATATCATTGCTTACCAATAAATGAATTGCCATTCTCAGACCAACGAACATGCTTGTCAGTTGTCGGTTCATCAATCATGCTACAGGTACACGAAGCGTCGGTGAGTTCAAAAAATATCCTACTGCTATTTTGTATAGCTTACCTATAGAGTTTATGCAGAAATGCTGGTACACTCCCTTGAGAAACACTAGTTTGATTGTCACCATCGGCTGCAAGTCCATATTCTTCGTCATCGTCATCATCATCATCGTCATCGTTGTTGTTCGTATTGGTGGCACGGTAACGCTTTCTTCGACTGCGAGTGCTCACTCCTTTGGTTTTACTCTTCTTGTGAATAGCACTCAATATAGCTGATTCTGACGCATTCAAAGAGTCTTCATCAGACGTTGATCCTCGTTTCCTGACATGAAATGTCTGGGGTTGAGAAGGTCGAGGCATTGAATTGCAACCGTCAGTGGTGCTGATATATACAAGAAGGCGAAATACGGGTCGTTAATCACTCAACACCTGGTTTTAAGGGTGGCAAGCATTTACCAGAAGTTATACAAGGTATGGGAGAGATAAGACAACGAGTCGTTTCTCTTTTTTAACGCTTTTTGCTGCTTGTTGAAATATAAGACAAATACAGAAGCCATTCCATTTGTCAGCACATGGAAAAAGAAAACAATGCATAGAATTTTAAAAAGATCATGTTGCCATGGTTTTACTGTACGTTTCAATAGTGATAGTTGCAACAACTATATAAAGTGGATGATGTGGATAAGAGAAAAAAGCTTGATGATATTCTTCTATTATTGCAGCGGAGTGAAGAAAAGCATTCAATGAAAACCAGTCTCTTCAATCATTGGTGGAACACTTGGTCTTTGTCCATGCTTTTTCCTTTTCATCCCATTTTTCGTTTCAACCCCCTTGTTTTCTTTATTGTGATGATAAGAACTATCTATCTATTCTCTCCTTTGCTTGTCCTTTGCTTCTTTGTGTAACCCAAAACGCCGTTTATAGCGTTTTCTTGTGATTTTTCGTACTCAGCGGTCGGGATCGGATGGTTTAAGATGCCCGCCCCCCAAGCGGGATGACCGGGTTCGATTCCCGGCGGCCGCATATGCTTTTGCAATATCGTTATTCATCAGTGGCATCATTTGTTTTGCTGCGCTTCTCTTGTTTCATTGCTAGGATACCATTGGCATTCTGTCGTTTCAATGCAGCGCGATGACCACGACTGGATAAATGTTGTTTCCACTCCAGATCACCATTCACAATCAAACTTTCACCATCGCTTGCCTTGCAAACAGAACAAGTATGCTTCTGCCATGTTAATACACGTGTCTGAGAACTATTGAAATACCCATGATGAGTGTTGATAACAAACAAGATCGAGAATAAAACATACTCAAGTCGGGATGATGGTGATAACATTGTTGATGCAATTGAACTTAAACTCAGTGGATCAGGCATTGTTTCATTCTTGTGAAATGCTACAATAACAATACATCATCAATATCATCATTGTTCATCGAGATAAACCAAGGTATTACCTTCTGCTACTTGTATTGCTGGTAAACGCACATTTGTATTCCATTCATCGAGATCTATGCTCCCAACATATGCATCAACAATGGTGTTCAAAGTATAAACCATTCTATTATGTACCTGTCGCATCCAAGAGATATATGTCGACATCCTTGGATTTCGCCACGATAGGTAATAGTTTGTTGCGGATCCATTGTACTTGTCGTTTTGCATAACGTCGTGTTGCCGTTTTCATTCTTTCGGTACATTCATCGCGTATCTTATCCAACTCCTTTTCCCCATGCGTATCTTGTTCAATGGCTGAAAAGTAAGGATCGAATTCTTTGTAGCCTTGTATATAAAATGCCATTGTCAATCAATGCATACAATGCAGTGTTAACTATTGCTTACCTATAGCCTGCCATAGACCACGTTGGTATCTTTCAAGATCTTGACCGGGGAGCTTCACTTGGCCATCCACGACTTGTTTCCTTAGCGATTGAATCTCATCAAATAATCCGTCCTATATTACCCAAACAGTTTAGTTTCCTTGCATGTAATAAAAGCACCATCATTTCTCATTCTTACCTTGATCATGGTATCAACACGTTCATCTAAACGTCGATTGAGTTTTGCAGGATCCGCATATAGCCAGAATATCAATGATTTAAATCTAATCATCACACGTTTCCAAAAAGTGAATATACATGTCACGTTTTTTCCTATAGGATAGAGTTTACCTTGACTGAATCCCATGTTGTTCGTGGTGTGCTTGTTGCTCTTTGATAATCTCGCTCTGTGGTCGTCCCGTTTGATAATAGATTTGTAGACTGCGTATAATCTTGCGTCGATCAGAAGGATGCCATCGATTGGCCATGATAGGATCCACTTGTTGCAAACGACTCAACAGCTCATGAGTATCCAGATGATCCAACTCGGTCGGCTTGGGTTGTGTTTCTTGATCCGTAATCAACATACTGTGCCAGAGTAGTGATTGAATGTAGTAATTCGTACCACCCACAACCACAGGTAATTGTTGTTTTGCGCTCAATTCCTCAATCTATTGTACTGATATGAGATCATTTATAAATGACATTTACACACGCACAAATACTTACACAGCGAGTCGCGTCATTCTGAAAATCAGTAACCTTGTATTCTTCTTCTGGCTCGAGGAAATCCATCAGATGATGCGTTATATCTTGTCGTTCATGCACAGGCATCTTGTTGGTGATAATATCTAGACCCTTATACACCTATATTTGAAGCAAGTCAGCAAACTTGTCATTGACACCTTTGTCGTCAAAAGAACCTGCATTGAATCAGCATTGATCACTTGTCCACAAAGCGCCTTGCATAGTTCAACAGCCAGCTGCGATTTGCCAACACCCGTGGTACCAATGACCGTTGCAATTTTGTGCATTAGGATAGTATGCTTCAGTGAACGAATAAAGAAAAGTTTTTGCCCTTTGAGCAGTATAAGAGTGGTTGACTTCTCCGACATTTGACAGGTGTCCATAGTAACAGATACGCATTATCGTTGCATAAAGATATTTAATAAACACCCAAAAAGTTTCCACTACTGCATTGTATCATCTCTTTATTGTATTCCATAATACATGACATGCGTTTATTTCTCATCACACAAGAAAGCCCCCTTCACTACCCTGCCGGCATCATCATTGGATGGGATATCAGTACAACTGCTACTAGCTAAGAAAAGGAATCTTGAAGGATGATGAATAGTTTGATAGCATGAAAAAATAATTGAATGCACAAAGCCAATTTAGTGTCAACGGATCATAGCAATGCATGCTGTGTGTGGAGGGGAAATGGTTCTTTATTGGTCTCCAACAAGTTGCCAATTGTGGTGGATATGATCTCAAATTCACCCAATGGCAAAATGCTGCGTTACCCATGAGGAGTTCTTTATCTATTACGTTTCTTTTTTTTTTTTTTGCTCCGTATCCATCATGCACATATGCACTCAGTATCATTCGCGAAACGAAAACCCTTGTATATAAAAGGTACCCTTTGATAAAACCATCGAGTACACAACATCTTTTTCAAACTTCTCTATCTCTCATTATCAACCATGGACCTGCACTTTACCACACCTACAGGAGCTTCTCCTCCTCACGCTGAACCTTTTTTCGCACACAAGACTGCCTCTACTCAAACCGGAACACCGCCTGTACAATTTTCTCCCCCAAAGACCCCACCACCAACTGAGGAAGAGCTCAAAAAGAAACCCAAGACTATTGCACGGCTCGTTTCCACAGGCGATTT
Source organism: Lichtheimia hyalospora FSU 10163 (assembly GCA_025094155.1). Classification (NCBI taxonomy): domain Eukaryota; kingdom Fungi; phylum Mucoromycota; class Mucoromycetes; order Mucorales; family Lichtheimiaceae; genus Lichtheimia; species Lichtheimia hyalospora. The sequence continues at coordinate 41,105 of PTRB01000169.1, forward strand.
CGAGCCAGAGCAACATTTTTATCCACGAGTGCTCAATGCACAAATCCATCCCCTTGTTCAATCCTTTTTAACCCTTGGTAACGAGCGTATTATTGCACGTTACACTCATTTGAATCCATCAGTCAAGGCTGAAACGTTACGCGATATTTTATCTTATAGTCCGCGCTATTTTCAATGGGCAGGTAGGTTATATCATATATACAAGCACACATCAAGACAACTCACAATCATGTTATAGGCTCTGATTTATTTAATGTCACCACAGCTACAGGGCAAAGACAAATGATCGTTATTGAAACCAATTCGTGTCCTAGTGGTCAAAAGTCAATGCCAATCTTATCAGAAACTGAAGAGAATAATGAACATGGTGGCTATCGTTTGGTGATTGAAAGTGCTTTTAAGAGTCAATTATCCAAAGCAGATCCCAGCTTAGGTGGATTGGCGGTGATCTACGACAAGAATGTGATGGAATCCAGTGGATATGCTGCTGTGTTGGCGGATGTAGCAAAGGAAGATGTATGGTTGGTGGAATGGTACGACAAGGATACCGATCCCAACGTCAAATGGCAGGATGGCATATTGCACGTGAGAGACGAGCATCGTGGTAAATTCCCACCCACGTGCAACCATTCATGTGTATACTAATGTAACATTATAGTATGGCATCCCATCCGTGCATGCTTCCGATACTTGACACAAAAACCCTGGAACCGGTTTCCACTAAAAACACGTACTATAGTCATGAACCAAATTATCTCTTGCCTTGCAGGGGGTCGAAACAAGATGATGGCTGCAAGAGCATACGATTTCTACAATTCGGAATTGGTGGATACAGGTCTCTGGATTCGCACACCAGAAACTGTCAATAACGTTACTTTGGGAGAGATACCATTATGGATTCACTCTATGGGTGGACATGCAGTCCTAAAGGTGCCCTACAGCAATGCAGGTCAAGGCGTTTATACCATCACCAATCATGACGAGCTCTCTAATTTCATGAATGAGAAGCATTATTACGATAAGGTAATTTTTTATTTCGTTGTAAGAAAAAGACAATCCAACTTACCCATATGCTCGTCAGTTTATTGTCCAATCCTTGGTTGGTAATGCGTCTTGGTCTAGTGTCACCCGGACTGGTAAATTTTACCATGTTGGTACCATACCCAACAAAAAGACCAACACATTTGTCAGTGATTTACGCATGATGATTGCAGGTAATCATTTTATTGTTTCAAAAGTAACAGTGTTACTCACATCAATGAACCAGGTGATGAAAATGGATTCCGACCTATTTGTATTTATGGCCGGAAAGCACGTCGACCACTAGCCGCTAAACTGGGACCGCATGGTAAGTTTAATTGGCACGAATGTTTTGTTCATGCGCACCAAACAATGAAATTTTTAGATGACACGTGGGAAATGCTCGGTACCAACTTGTCCATCAAGTTGCCCAATGGGGATTGGACTACTGACACATCAAGACTTATTCTCATGGATCGTCGTGATTTCAACCAGCTTGGTATTGGCATCGACGATCTCATTGATGCTTACATCCAAACTGTACTTGCTGTCATTGCTATTGATAAGATGGCAGATCGATTAATGGCTTCAGGTCAATTTGATTATCAACTCTTTCAAAGCCTAAATCCTGATGATGCTCTCTTGCGTGAAATCCAACAAGCCAACATTGACAGCTTCCAATAATTACACAATACACATACAATCAGCATAGTCCCCTTTCCCTTTGTAGTTTTCTTTCCAATATCAAATTTTCCCTATTGGTCGACTTTGTGTTTTACTGTTGCTTTCATCAACGTGTCATCATTGTTCATGCATGTAACAGGGTCACAATATAAAAGGTAAGCTTGCTATATCAATGTTTGATTATCTCACACAAAGTAGGTCATCGTAAACTTGACGAGTAAAAAGCAAATACAATAGCGCGCCCAGCGCGTAAGTTTCATCACTGAATAAAACAAGTGTTCGAGATCATAAACAAAGAGACTACAAGGTGTGTGAAATAGATAAGGGAATAGGATATCATCAAGGAGAATATTGAGATAAGGGAAAATGGTATCTATCATACGGGGATCTCATCAAGCATGTAAGAGGACTATGAATGCAAACATCAAATCAGTACACAGTTTCATTTGTCTCGGGTTGTTATTCTGCAGTACTTACTATAGACAAGTTGGAAGGCTCAGGTTCTTGTTGATGAATTCCCTTTGTTGTGTATCCTTGGTTCACATCCACCTGCTGAGATCTTGGAGAAGATGTATAGGATGAGCTGGAAGAGCCTGGTCCTTCATCTTCAAAGTGATCCGCATTTCTTCTCTCAGGTCCCATTTCAAAGGCTCGTTGCATATTCTCGGTGCAAGCTGATACAATATCATGCTGAAGTTGTGCCAATTCATGGTCACCCGCCTATAATAAAAAGAATTAATCCCACAATATCTTAACCGATCACTTGCCCATGATACTTGCAGGAATATTAATATCCAAAAAGGTCAATGTGTGATTCATCTTGATTGATATTGACAATGCTAATACACCAGCCATGTCGATATGAGGATTGCGTGTAAGATCGAGTCTTGATAAAGTTGAATTCTCTGGAAGACATTCGGCCAAAGTGATGGCAGCACTGGAGTCAAGACCTGTTCCAGCCAGATTCAGTTCGTGAAGGAAATGGTTCTTTGCAAGGGCGGTTTTCATGCTCAATATCTACAAGTCATATGCATGTAATTGAGTATATCTCGTTTTCAGGAGCTATACACATTCCTCCCCTCCAATTTACCCCTTGGTCAGAGCGCAGAGTGATTGGGTTGTCAGCCAAATCCAAGATTCGTAAATTGTGATTGTGCAACTATAATCACTCGATCAGGATCCCAATCACATTGTAGATATACATGATTCAAAGACATACCAAAGCATCAGCCAAGATAGCACATTCATTGTCAGAGATTTGACAATCATTCAACACCAAATGGCTCAAAGTATGGTTCATTGAAAGTGCTTCACCGAGCATCGTCGCTAATCCTCCTTGCAAGTAATTGCCTGTCAAATCCAATCGTTGTAATCCACATCTGGATGGCCATATCCTGCGTTGTTGCATATCTCGGATTTCATCATCATCCAATACAGGTCGATCCAACATTGTAGCGATCCATGCATCTGTTGCTTTTTGAGAAGAAAGACGATTGTGGCGAAGAGATAAATGTCGCAGTGATTTGGATTGACGAACACCAGTAGCGAGTATCTCAATGGCATTAGGCTTTAAAGAACAATGGTCCATGTATAGATCTTGAAGTGATTGTGCCAATTCAATACCACGTGAAAGATATCGCACAGCTCTTCTATCCACTGCACACCAAGAAAGATCCAACGTAGTGATCGCCTTTGACTAAAGAGATCAAAAGGGTGAATTGAATGAGTAAATGAAACAAATGATTTGCGTACCTGGCTGATAAAAATGGCAATGTATTTGAAGCCATCCGATTCAATAGTGTTGTGAGAAAGTCTTAATTCTGGTAGTCTATCATTGATCAAGAGACTATGCAATAACACGCGCAGAGACTATGAAAAGAAAACATGAATGAGATAATGATACATATACACACACAAAAAAAAGGAGTATCATTTACCATATCTTCCAATCCGCAATTAGAGAGATCCAGTAGTTCCAATGATCCACACTCCATCATTAAGATATCAGCAATAGGACCCATTTGACGACTATCAATAGTTTGGTTGGAAAGGTCGACCGTTGTTAACTGTGAAAAGCTTCTTGAAGGATATCATGTGAGTACACCCATATAACTCTTGTAGTATGATACCCACCAACAAGATCTTAATACATCCATGAACCGGTCCAAAGGCTGCTCCTCTCGTAAACGACATGCCCACTCGTAATATTTTGGAAGCTCTCGACAGTGATTCTCTTTCAAGGTCAATACTGAGTCGACATTAGGTTCAGGTTCCTCCATAGAGTTGTCTAGTTGATTGGAATCGTCGTCGCTTTCACCAAATACATGCTCAGTAGTGAGTTTGCTGACTGAAAAGGTAACTCGTTTGAGATCTCGTCTCGGTAGAATGGGAACATCGTCAGGAGTGTACAACTTGGAATGAATACGAGCAAACCAGGATGCCGTTGTGCCATTAGAAGCCGTAGAAGGTGGTGCCTTGAGAATACTCTTTTGGCACTGCATATTTGGAAGAAATAAAAAATGGTGGTAGTGAAAAGGAGTGGAAAAAAGAAAGAGTTGCTGCTGCCATATTTAGTTGAAATGTCGAAACTAGCTCGTGACAAGTTGCTTCATCCGAACCAACCCAACAAAGAGAATAACCCTGTCAACTTGATATTACAATGATCGATATATGTTCCTGTAATAGTTTACCTGTATTATACTAAGCATTTGCATATCTATTTCATAATGAGACACATTCTTTAAAGTCGCTTCTGGGTTGAATACACTCTGCAGCACTTTGTACCACGCTGTTGCTAATTTACAACCTTAACTGCGCACGGTCAAGCCCCAGTTTATTTAATTTGTACTCGGATGCCATCCATCATCAAAAAAAAACACCCATGCTGCTGTTTCTTGATACCGCCCTGCACAGGGCACATATGGAAAAAGTATATTTATTATTATCATTTATCATGTTATCATTGTGCGTGGCCATGTGGCAAACTAAATGATGCAACATTTTTGTTTGGAAATTAAACTCACGTGATCGTCAGTAGCGCAAGTGGTAAAGCAGCCAAGCAGCTCCACATATGATTTTTATGGAAAGTAAAAGGAGAAAAGTAGCATAGATTTCAAGTGCATGCAACTCATGGAAACCATCTACGCTGAAAAGCGATTGCATGAATTTACCAAAAGCCAAATGAAACAAAAGCTAGACACAGCTATTGTTATAGTGTGAAGCGATAATGTAACACACACTTGGTTTTTCAAGCATGAATACAATGACAACTCCATTTCACTTATCATTAATGAGCACAAGACATAATGAACCATAACCAAAATCAAATGATATGTTTGCTTATCAAATGGCAAGCTCTCGTTTTATGTACAAAAGAGCTGCCTGTACGTTTTTATATGTTAAGGTCTATATCCTTCACTTTATACAAATCATTACAATTTCAAGGTTGTGTGATGCAAATAATTCTTGCGAGATGCAGATGGTGAATAAGGCATTTAGTCGACTTCCTCAATGGATGGGCCGTCGTTATCAGCAGCAGCACCACCGGGAGCAGCACCAGGAGCACCAGGGAAACCACCAGGAGCAGCACCGCCAGGAGCAGCACCAGGAGCACCACCGGCTTGTTGGTAGATCTTCATCATGATGGGGTTGGCAACTTCTTCAAGTTCCTTTTGCTTGCCCTCATACTCTTCCTTGGAAGCTTCTTGGGACTCATCCAACCACTTGATGGCTTCATCAATAGCGCTGTTGAGCTTGGTCTTATCAGCTTCTTCCATAGCAGAAGCAACCTTCTCCTCTTGAAGAGTGTTGCGCAAGTTGAAAGCATAAGATTCAAGACCGTTCTTGGCTTGGATACGAGAAGCAGAAGCTTCATCTTCAGCCTTGTACTTTTCAGCATCAGCAACCATACGCTCAATATCTTCCTTGCTCAAACGACCCTTATCGTTGGTGATGGTAATCTTGTTGGACTTGCCAGTGGTCTTGTCAAGAGCAGTGACGTTAAGAATACCGTTAGCATCAACATCGAAAGTAACTTCGATTTGAGGAACACCACGAGGAGCAGGAGGAATACCAGTAAGCTCGAACTTGCCGAGAAGGTTGTTATCCTTGGTGCGAGTACGTTCACCTTCAAAGACTTGAATCAACACACCAGGTTGGTTATCAGCATAGGTGGAGAAGATTTCAGACTTCTTGGTGGGAACAGTGGTGTTACGCTTGATGAGACTGGTCATGATACCACCAGCAGTCTAATAAGTAATTATGGATCAGTACACAATAATTTCCTATTCCCAATAATGAATATACATACCTCGATACCGAGAGACAAGGGAGCAACATCGAGCAAAAGCAAGTCTTGGGTCTTCTCAGAAGTATCACCAGACAAGATAGCAGCTTGAACAGCAGCACCATAAGCAACAGCTTCATCAGGGTTGATGGATTTGTTGGGTTCCTTGCCGTTGAAGAAATCAGAAACGAGCTTTTGAACCTTAGGGATACGAGTAGAACCACCAACAAGGACGATATCGTGAACGGAGCCCTTGTCAATCTTGGCATCACGGAGAACCTTTTCAACGGGTTCCATGGTGTTACGGAAAAGATCTTGGTTAAGTTCCTCGAAACGAGCACGAGTGAGGGAGGTGTAGAAATCAACACCTTCAAAGAGAGAGTCAATCTCAATGGAGGTTTGAGCAGAAGAAGAAAGAGTACGCTTGGCACGCTCACAAGCAGTACGAAGACGACGAACGGCACGAGCGTTACCAGAGATATCCTTCTTGAACTTGCGCTTGAATTCTTGCATAAAGTGGTTGACAAGACGGTTGTCGAAATCTTCACCACCCAAGTGAGTGTCACCAGCAGTAGCCTTGACTTCAAAGATACCATCTTCAATGGTCAAAAGAGAAACATCAAAGGTACCACCACCCAAATCGAAGATAAGGACATTACGCTATTATGTAAAACATCAGCACAGCCCCCTTTTTTATATGTATGCAACAACTCAGCTGCTTTGTTTACATACCTCGCCCTCAACCTTCTTGTCCAAACCATAAGCAATGGCAGCAGCAGTGGGTTCGTTGATGATACGTTGAACGTTCAAACCAGCAATAACACCAGCATCCTTGGTAGCTTGACGCTGGCCTTGAAAAATAAAAAACACAGTCAATACACACACAAGATTTTTTGGGAGGCTGAGATTATTATTGCTACTTACTGTCGTTGAAGTAAGCGGGAACGGTAACAACGGCGTTCTTAACGGTGGTACCGAGGTAACCTTCAGCAACTTCCTTCATCTTGATCAAGACCATGGAAGAGATTTCTTCAGGAGTGAAAGTCTTGGTCTCACCCTTGTACTCAACTTGGATCACAGGAAGAGTAGCCTTGTCAACAATCTTGAAAGGCCAGTGCTTCATATCAGCTTGGACTTCGCTATCAGCGAAACGACGACCAATAAGACGCTTGGCATCGAACACAGTGTTGAAGGGGTTCATGGCAACTTGGTTCTTGGCAGCATCACCAATCAAACGCTCGCTATCGGTGAAAGCGACGTAAGAAGGGGTGGTGCGGTTACCCTGTAGTATATGGGTAAGTCATGGATAAAAAGAACATGATGACAAACATACCTGATCGTTGGCAATAATTTCAACACGATCGTTTTGCCAGACACCAACGCAAGAGTAGCTATTAAGGAAAAAGACATGCAAAGGTCAATTGGATGCTGAAAACAGAGCATGGTCAATGATAACATACGTAGTACCCAAATCAATACCAACTGTTGATTAGAAGCAATAGCATGAGTAAAGTGTTATTACAGTAACGGGATCATTTTTGCATACATACCAGATTTTCCCTCAGACATATTTACTTTTTGTTTGGAAAGGAGAAAGAGAATGAAAAGGTACAGAACGTTGCTTAAATAAGGTTTTCAAAATAGCACGCGTTTGGAACCATGAAGAAATCGCTGGAAAGTTGATTCGAGACTCAGCCATATCCTGCGTTGTTAGCGTGATATTGGAGTGCTTTCTTTCTTCTTCCATTATCATGCCCCTCTTGTTGGCAATGGTTACCTTTGGTGATGATGAATGACAGGAACCTGACAGCATGGGAATCATTGTACATGCTGTTTTGTTGACAAGTGTTTGTTCACGCGACACAAGACCATCATCCATAAACTCTTGGAATTGACTTGCGGGATTTATTGATATCGTACTGATGACGAGCCATCGGAGCAATCCAAATCACGGGCCCTGCTATTTAAACAGCTCATCCATTCACATACAACTTGACCCTGTGCGAAGAATACGATGATGGAGAAAACATGCCATCAAAAATGTTGGATACATTCAAAGATAGAGTGAGCGATGGTTTACATAAAACAATAAATGCATCAAAATCTATATGTTGCATCGATGGCGTGATCTCCCCTGTTGTCGCGTTCCAGCTGAAACCAACAAGCAGTCGCTTTATCTGCCAAAATCATTTGATGTTTTTAGATTCATTTCATCCACTATGTTCTTCGCATTACAACCAAAGCTCCGTGCATCACTTTAGCCTATCGTTTGCAAAGTGCAATCCATAACTATTATCGCTTTGATTTCAACCAGTGCCTAGCTAGAAAAGATGCATCATCCAGTACAAATAGTCATTACTTGGTCATCAATACAATATCATGCCATGAATCTAAGCTTCTTTGCATATCATGATCAATATGAAAAGATCCTGTTCTCTCACCATAAGCAACATGTACAAATGCAGTGTTATCATGCATCAAGATCTCTCTCATCATCAAGTATTCAGTCATGATCAATGTATCTAAAGCAAACCATCCATCAATGGATGCATAGTGTACTTTCATTGCATCCTCCTACGATTCAGTTGACAATACATATCCCCCAAATATCAGTTTGAGATGCCATATATTACGGTTGATGCAAGATAGTTTATAAGCTTTTTGACTGTATGCGATGTGTGTCAATATGTTGATGTATGCAGTAGATATATGTAAACAAAGAGTGGGATACTTTTCATGCATGTGCTTTGTTTTGATAGGGTATGTGGAACGTTTAAGTGCAACCAGATGAAGCATGCTGCTGTTGTTGAAAGGATGAAGTATGGGCAGTGATCACAGGTGCATGCGATAAGGGATCTGTTGTACGGCGATGTTTGCTGCTATACTGAGATTCATCATCTTCATCAGGCTGATGTGCTCGTTTTCCAGGGCGACGCCCTGCAAGAAAGCCAGTCAAAAAGTAGATCTGGCGAATGATTTCATGATCAAAAGATGCATCTGTGCTTGAGACATCGATTTGTGCAAGGCGTTCAAAGGGTGGATCATCTAGTGTTATCCGTTCCAACAATCGATTGAGACCAGCAAGCGAATGTGTACCCAAATAATTACTCTCGGTCAAGGCGAGTTTGTGTTCTTCATGGCATACAGTGTATTCACGAAATGTGATGGGAATCTTGTTTTCATATTGCAGCATAGCCAGGTTACCAGCAAACACAGAGAGATGGTACACGAGATCCGCCAATGTTGCATTTGGAGCCGAAACGTGAATATGGTCAACAGAGTGTGCAAAATGATCAAAAACACGGAAACAACCCTCCCAACTTAGAGGAAGCCCAACAAGACGTATCTTGTGAACTGCATAACTACGTGGAATATCATCAACCAAGCTTTGAATAAATGTGTCTGTAATCGAGTTATCTTTGGCCGGAAACAAAAGATCATTCCGTTGCCACACTATTCCTTGGTCCGAGTAAACAATTTGCTTCAATCGCTTATTGACGCCGCCTAGTGCCACCAGTTCTCTCAGACCAAGATACGTAGTGATCTGGTTCAAGATATTTTCTGGTAATCTGAAGAGCATCAATACAAGTGAGTGGCGTGAAAAGAAAAAGTGAAAGGAAGAAAAGAAAAAGGGAGGTACAAGAAAGAGAAGTTTCATTCAAAAAGCCTTTTGGCTGTTTTCAGCAAGAAGGTTGTATTTGTCACACATCATCGTCCTCGGACCTGTCGGTCTACTTTTTGCTATCGAGACCATATTGGTTCATTTTCACTTTCATCGTTATCTGTAAGACCAACCATGTTTATTATTCCAATGGAAGAAAGAAAACATGGCAATGAATGATGGTGTTCTTTGTTAATGCCATTGTAGTAGTAAGGGTGGAAGATTATTAGGAAACGATATAGTGTGGTCCGTTCGCAAGAAAGCCCCTTGGTGTTGCTCGGGATCCCAACCAACGATCGCATTTGCCACAACAAAGGAAAAAGCATTGATGCAGTGGACACGGTCACCTGTGATTTCCTAACAAAGACAAGTTCTCCACTAGTCCAGACACTTGTTCTGGCGAAAGCCATATCGTCACTGCAATATCATGTGCACATATATGCATGCGTTACTTGTACTTGAAGATTATAATATACTTTATTCTTGACAGTAATAATAGTTCCTACACTAACACTATTCATGCACATTCCTCGCTTGTTTTGCTCTTATAAACATACATGCATTAACTAGGTCACATATGCCGTTTACAGCATGGATGAATAAACTCCTTAATGGAATGGGTGCTGTCAAATGATATAGCTCAGAGAGAGACACACACACTCCACAGTAATTAAATTGATGGCCGATGGATATTGGATGAAGCGCATTGTTTCCTTTTTCTACTATCATGAACAACACCGCCAAAGCTTGTGGTTGCAGTATTGATCGCATCTTGTTCCAAGACGAGCAATACATCTTCATTACTGATGCACAAAAACAGTCGGATACGCCAACCGGAAAGTCTTATGTCGCTTACAGCATTCGTTTATCGGTAAATGAGAAAGCAGTAGCAGTACTACTATTACTTTTAGCATGACAATCTCGTTAACAGCTTTTTTATTTCTTGTCAAGGATATTGAAACTAGACGACGTTACAGCGAATTTGAATCTCTACGAAAAGCATTGTGTCATTTGCATCCGTATTTGATTGTACCGCCTATTCCAGAAAAACACTCGCTGGGTAAGCATGGACCACATGAATGTACTACAAGCGGCTAATAACAATACGCAGTGGATTATGCAGCACTTCAAACACGTGTCAAGGATGATCTAGCCATGGTCAAGAAACGCAAACGCATGTTGCAAACCTTTTTAAATCGAGTAGCAAAGCATCCACAACTGGGACGTGATCACGTATTTCATCGTTTCCTAGAGAATGGTGTCATTTGGGTAAGTGGAGGATCATTTCATACAGCATTGTAGGAAACTCATTATGCATCATATAGTCCGATGTGCTTCATTCTCCTCCTCTATCCACCTTGCCAAGAAACCCACTCCATATGATTCTCAGCAAAGATTCAGATTTACAACATCGCAATATCTTACTTGCTAGCAACTTGATCCCAATACCATCACCCACCTATATCCTAAAGACACCCAATCCTCAGTTTGAAGAATCTGAAAAGTTTACGTTCCGTATCGCAAATTATATGAGCAACAATCTCGACAAGAGTCAACGTAAAGTCATTCGTCGATTAGGAGGTAAGAGAATCCTTGATGATGATAAGCCATTCTTTATATTGACATATGAGTGCATAGAACTTGCAAATGATTATGCAGAACTGGGTGCTGTATATAATGGATTCAGTTTGAACGAGTCAGGCTCATTAGCGAATGCTATTGAAAAGATTGGACAAGCAGTTGATACTTCATACACAGAAACAGCCCAAATGGTAATGTCATTCTGGATATAGCATAGAAGAAATGATTGACATGAATAGGATGTAGGTTGCTTCATTGGAAGGTGATTTTTCGGAGCCTATCCAGGAACATTCACAGTTTGCACAGATTGTGAAACAAGTGCTACGCTTCCGTCATATGAAGCACGCTCAAGTGGAAATGATTGAAGATTCTCTGGGAAGCAAAAAGGAAACCTTGGAAATGTTGCAGCAAATGGAGAGTGAAGCAAAACGATTGGAACATGCCATCAGTAGCAGTAGCCAGGACATACCCAATGGCACAGATAATCCTGCCGACACGATCCATCCAAGTCCCATCACCTCAAATACCGAGGTGCTCACTCGACGATCAACAAGAACATGGTCTAGTCCTGTACGCATGATGAACGCAGTAGGACATCAATTACAAGGCATGATTGATGTGGATCCTGAAGCAACACGACGTAACCAAATAGGAAAGACAAAGGATGCGATGGAGATGGTACGTATTGGGAAAGAATGACATGCCATCACCCGGCACTCATATTGGGAATTCTAGTTGCAAGGTGCTTTGGACGTTACTCGCAAGGACTTGACCGAAATATCAAGCGAATTGAAAACAGAATTGGATCGGTTTCAGCGTGAAAAAGTCAAGGATCTTCGTGACATGTTGATTGCTTATGCGAAAATTCACGCTCGTTATTGTCAAAAGGTAGGGATGATCATGCATGCACACGTTATGATACCAATATTGTTTTATTTAGAATCTTGAATCATGGCAAGAAGTTCGAGCAGAGATTGATAAGATTCCTATGGCATAAGATAGTACATTCTATACAATGGATTTATTTCATAAACAGAAGGGAGGATATTAAGCCCAAAGTTTTTGAAACTTTGCTTCTATTTCGAATTGCTTATTAACATAATCAACTATATCTATTGTGTGCAATTATGGTTAATGAACGGTGTCGATAATAAACCCAATGATACGACACATACCATCTCCATAATGCTTCCTGAGATCAACATCGGCTGGTAAACCGTCGTGAGCACGTGCTTCATCTCTATTCATGCATACAGCATTCCCCAAACTCAAGGGCTTGCTCCGATCCCATCGAGCCAAAGTTAATCGATCTTGTGGACCTGAAATGACACTCTTGCCATGCCAAATTTCTTCAAATACATAAACGACATCGTGTACTGTGAAAGGATAGGAGCTGGTGATGGTGGAATAGGATCAATAGGATGATTCAATACTCATCCTCATCTTTCACAAACCTTCCATAATTTTTTGTCTCTCGTTCGCTTGCTTCATACATGATGCGATTAAAGAGATTGTCTCGTAACCTTATTGGTTGGGCTGGTAGCGCAGCAAACTCGGCAAGATGCAGGATAATGTGGGTAGTGATGACCATGCCATACATACTGTCAATGGATCCAAGTGAAGCCAACTGTCGGGTACGGAAATCTTGAAGGGTGGATTTATCTAATTAAAGTGTCAGATGGTATCATGATGGGATCATAATCAACTCACCAGTATCGAGTGGTCTATCCGTACTGATAACTACAGGGATACCACGATCAATCTTGAGCATCTTTAATCTTCGACGGAAAGCGCGCGCCAATGGATCCTCTACATGGATCATGATGAGATTACTTGTTGAATACATAATACCGTACACGTACCCATGGTTTCACTTATATCAGCCACTTGGATTCGTGTTGGATCAGCCTTTGCGCCAGGAGACATGGAGGAGATAATCTTGATATTATTTGCATGACAATATTCAACCAATGCAACCTTGTCAATAATGTTGGTCATTGTATCAACAATGAAACTTGGCTTGTCTGAAATAGGATCATGGTAAGCATGATGTTTCCCAGTAAGGGATTGTATCCACACATACCTTGCAGAAGCGTTGCCATGTTACTGGTAGATAATCGTTCAGTGCAGCATTCAATTTTGGAAAAGGGTGCAATGTCGTGGAGATGTGTTTGTAAAGCATACACTTTGGTCATACCGATATCATCTTGACCTGCAACTGCATGATTTCCCATATTGCGACGAGTCAAGCGTTTTGGATCAATTAATCGTAAATGTTGTACACCTGACCGTAATAGCATCAAGGCAGCCCAAGAACCAACATTGCCAGCACCCACAACGACAACAAAGGACTCTCGAACGCGTTTCATCCCATCTTCTCCAAGAAAAGCAATATTGCGTGCCAACTGCTCTTGAATAAGCGCTTCGTCATGCTCATTGGTCTTTTGCTGTTGGATCGTCCCGACCGAAGTTAGTTTGACATGTTGGAAATCTTCTGAAAGAAGCTCATTCTTTAAAGCTGTCGAGTTGTGTCGTCGTTGACAAGCTTGATAACCTAATATGGCCGATGCTGTAAGAGCTGAAGCTGCTGCTGCTGTACATGAAAGCTGTAATGCTTCCTCGTGTCGTTCAACGAATTGTGAAACTCTTTCCATTGAAAAAAAAAAAAGAGAGCGTGCTTCTGAGTCAAAGTAGATAGCCACCCAGTAAAATTTAGGCATATATTGATCCCATGACAACTCCTCGGATACAATCATCCAATACTTGTAATCCTATTCATAATAAAGAACAATGTGGCTTCATATGAATCGACTTGACTTTTGTAGGTAGCTGCAGCAGGTGATGAATCGACTCTCGATATGTGCATATCACATGACGTGACTCTAACGTATCCACTCAGCCCAAAGTAATCCATGTCAGAATTCCCCGGTGGTATTTGCATAAAGTTTAATATTGGATGTAATGTGCATGGTGGTTATATGCTTCTTTGGAGAGGATTGTAATGATATAAGTAGGGTAGCACTGGGATGACATCAGAAAAAGTGGCGTGCGCCTAGTTTAGATATCATTTGGTGGCACGCATTTAGCCATGTGCTGCTGTTGCAGCTATTTTGAGGCACATATTCCATTATCTTCTCCCTCTCACTTGCACCTTCCCCAATCGTATCGTTTTACCAATGACTGCAATGATGCGTGAGCAATTCGGTAGCAATCTAGTGCACGTTGGCACGGTAACCGTGGGTGCTTCACAATCGTACTACTTTCGACAAAAGCTGAGCGACGACAAGTCATCGGCTTGCAATTTTCGACAACCCAAACACATTATTCCATCAGTCCCACGCACTCGCACGTAAGCGTCATGTGTGTAATAAATATGACTTTATTATACTCAAAGCTGTATGCTATGATAGACGACCCCCACCAGGATCTAGTTTATCACCTATTCGCTCTCACAAGTTACCTCCTCGTCGTGGTCCATCAGCAACCCCCGTTTCCCCTTGTACTCAAAAGTCACTTGCATCCATACCATTGCCACCTTTACCCACATCTTTACCTCCTCCTCCACAAACAACATCATCAAAACAACGAGGGAGAAAAGTCAGCTTTGATAATCAAGTAGTCGTTGTTCATACTATAATCCAAACGGATGATGAAGATATCGACGATTGTTGATTTATTCTATATATCTATATATGCACACCTATATCCTATCCATTAGAAACAATCATGACCTGGTGTCAGGAATACAAGTAGTAACCAAGGGAATATGCTTGTGGTATCCAAGTAGCCCTGTTGCCAAGATAATTCAGAGCATTTATGTACTACATTGTGGCAAATGAATAAATTGTGACATTTCATAAAGATGCATCAAGTCAATACCAAAATAGGTTGTTGGGCAGTGGTACATACATACTACGCATATGCACGGGGCTTGTTTTCATCTTTTACTCCTTTTTTATTCAACTTGATGAGCAACACTTTCAGCCATCGACCAACAAGCATGAACAAGTCAATGAATACTCGATCTGTTCAAGTATTGGACGAGGTACATGTCGTTGAATTCACCATGGCAAATACACTGATCCGATGGTAGATCTGCAACGATAGTAAACCTTATTGGGAAGCGCGTTTGGTCCTTTCCACAGTAGAATCGCTCATGAACGACCCTATCAGATCGTGCACGTTTACATCCCAGGTAGATCGATGCATGCATAATCTGGAAACGATATTCTGACATGGGTGTGTCACAGGAACGTCAAGAAATCGTAGCGATATTATCATCTTCTTGTCAACCATCCAATCGACGGAAATACTATGCTCAGGACATTATCTGCGAAAACGATGTCAACAAGCAAAACGTCTTGCAGGTAGATGATACTCGTGTTATAATACTCTTTCTTGCTCATGAACAGATACAGATCCCACCGAGAAAACAACAAGAGTTACTGGATATGATTGATGCTGCAATACAAGCAAAATACGAACAAGTGACTCATTTATTTGGAAGTGACACGATTCAGCTAGTACGAGAGAAACAACAGCAACTCCAACAAAGTCGTGGAAGGGTATTACTCAAACGCAGGACGTTGACAAGATTGGTAAATCACTATATCAAGGCAAGTTACAAATTAAACCCCCATCATGAATATCATTTTTCTAATAGCGATCCCTTTATATAGATTATCCTCCAAACATTAAAAACCGTTTGGTTCATTATCAAGAGCTATGAAATGGATGATAGGAAAAAACAAGTATTCACGGCATATTACTCTGCTTTGAGTGATACATTATTACTTCGGATAAAGTATGTATATGCTATTGGACCTCCTTTTCTTTGATTATCAGACTCACATCATGACACAAGAATCCTTCGGTTGACGATGCTTCTCAAACTGTACGATGCGGACTTGGTCAATGCTTTAAAGTCATTAAGGTACCTTTGCTGCTACTCGGAAATGTTTATTATATTGTAAGGCTCAAGTTTGATATTGTAGTGCGATATTCCGGGCAAGAATTGATGAGGCTCGTATCAAATTATCATTTGCTGAAAAGCGGATACAAGAATATGATGATTTGGGACCCGAGATGGAAACGATCTTTGCAGCCTATGCAGGAATACTGGATGAAATCGACAAGACTGAAGACGATATTTGCAAGATCCGACAATCCCGTTGAAAACGTGCTATTGTATAAATTTAGCTAACTAGGTTGATCCTTAGTATTAGCATACAACATGTATATAAAATGGAATTTGGTTTATTGTACAATGAAGAGTAAAGTGAAGTTTGTGTTGCAGTCTATTCACATTAATAAAAAGAGTCATACTATGTATGCAAAAAATTCACAAGATATGTACTTTATTCTAACATGCAGAAATATGGAATGTCATTACTTGGCTTGTCTTTCCTTGTATCGGACCCAGCCATAGTAGCCAGAACCAAAGAGTGCGAGAATGATACCCAAGGCATTCTACAAACAATGAGTGAATATCGTATACCAACAATGGATCCAAAAGCATTACTTACCAGATCAGAAATGGGGTTTCTAAAGATCATGGCAGCCAAGATGGTTTGCACGCAAGCCTATGAAATTCAATGATATGATCAGTTAATGGAGCAATGACCTTGTGTCGCTTATTCGAGCTCACCTTTGCGGTACCACAGATGGTGTTGGTAAGTGCAGATGTGTACTTGACCTGCAAGAACATGGCAATATTGATACCAAATCCAGTAATACCGGTGATAGTCTATAAAAAGTAGATCCCTATGTTTATGCCAGCTCATACGATGTTTGAACAATCCGACTTACCATCAGAACCCAGAATCCCATATCATAAATGGACTCTGATTGGGACATGATATCGCCAAGTTCACCAGAGAAAAGAACAAGTGGGAAGAGGAACATGATGGCCAAAGTGGTGTTGTAATGCAGTAATTTCCTATCAACAACACGTGAGCGTTTACTGGATTCAACCCTATATATAGAATGGTATACTTACCATTGGTTGTTATCCACCACCGACAAAGTCTTTTGGACATAGATGCCATAGAGTGCGACAAATGCTGAAGAGCCGACGCCATAAAAGATACCAGCCCATGAAAAGTTGATCTCGCCATAGGAACCAATGGCAAATCCAAAGAAGACAATGATACAAGCAACCAATGCAGGAGCAGATGTAGTTTTGCCGAGGATGAGATAAGTGAACAGGATGGTAAAGTTGATTGAAAGAGATCGTGCAACCTATATCATCTTGTTTAGACCATGTTCCATCCTCTCTCTCTTTCCTCCTTTTCCTTGTCATACCTGATAAAATGTAACTTCAACATACTTGAGACAAAGGTTGTTCAAGGCAAGCATCATCACATAAACAAATGTGAGAGGAGCCACACGCTTGGCAATGTTGGTATCAAATTCATAAGGTGGGATGATGCTGAAAAGCTTGTTGCTAAGCCAGACTAAAGTTAGCAACCGTATCCTAGTCCCCAGGTACCAAACCCAACTTACGTTTTGCCGACATGACCCCAGATGAGTAACAGAACCAAGGCAACTACCAGTTGATACCAAGTGATGAAGAGAGGATATTCGAAGTCGGATCCACTCATGATGATCTTGTTGAGGAAAACAACCGAGAGCGAGATGACAAAGTAAAAGACGACCACAGCTACAATGAGTGGGAGTGGGTGACCCCTCTCCTTGGGAGCAGAGGCAGGTTGAGGAAGGAATGACTGATCATCCCGGTCTTGTCGTAGACCCATTGGGATATCTTCGGATTTGGAGGTCATCAGGGTGGAGAATAAAGAAAGAGGGGATAAAGGAACGTAGTCTGGCTTCTCAAAAGTGCTAAAAATGAAGTTACTGGCTGTTATATTTTTAGGCTAAAGACGATCTCAAGCTTTCTTGTTCCGACAGAGCATGTTTCAGAGCGATGACGATCAGTTTCCAAGCCTTTTTGAGTAAAGTACCGTAAAAGATTGCTTTATCTACTCTTATATCCCCCCCCATCATCATTATCCCATATATACATTATCTCTTATATAATATCCCAATATCATTATTGTATTATGAATACACATGTTATTTTGATAGTATGATTTCATTCTTTATGACTTGTTTGCTACTATTATCAAGAAACAGTAATGGATCGTTTCGACAATGGAAAGGTTCGGAGCTACTCATCCGGACATGGAGAGAGAGTTCGTAGCCAAATTATGTGACACATTCGGTTATCCAAAGTGTCCCAGTCGCCCATTATCACTTGTAAACCATGCCTCTTTTTGAATGGCATGCATGATTAAGGCAATTAACAAATGTGCTCTCTTGGTCATGCGCACACGTGCTATATAAACGCTATCTTGGCGGGTATCATGGTGTCATATCACAACTGTCAACCAGGGATGGTCAAGCAGCACGGACCTGTAATGCTGTGATACATAATTTCTCTTTTGGCACAATGATTTTCTTTTCATTGCTAGCTGACTTTTTTTTCTTCGCTAGCGTGGCCAAGACATGATTATCCCCTTGGCAAATTCATTTATGATTTGGTTGCAGCTGGTTGAAACCCTAATGCATATGACAAAAGGAGGTGGCAGTTTATCTCCGTTCTAGCCACGAGGCATACTATAAACCCAGTTGAGAAACGCTATTATGTCGTCCATTTGCCATTTTGCTCGTATTATACTTTGACAATGAATAAACACTTTTTTTATAATAGACATGGTTCATTGTAGACTAATCTCTAATAAGAATACACTAGAGAGTGCTCCTGTGGATACGCTAAGTTGATCGTCCTCTACTATACTCCATCCACCGACACATGAACTGGGTATACTCTTGCACTTTAAATGCCATTTGTCAAGCAGATACTGGATGCTTCGCTTTGCACTAGAAATACTACTGTGAGACTACATCCTTCACAATCCTATCCATCCCATAGCACTACCTTCTTTCTTGATAAGCGGTGATGAAAACACATTCAGAGTTGTGGTGCCGTAAGATATAAGAGATTGTCATCAATAGCTTTTCAAAGTCTATAGTGTGATATGATATGAGCTCATTGTTTATATGAAAACGTTCACGATAACAATTACCTGCTGGATCATAGAATGTATCACTTCCAAGAATATAATCGATCTTTTTGTTGTCAATCATTGCCACTGCTTGTTTGACAGCTTCCAGATCACCCCATTGTAATTCACAAATGTCGTACAAGGCCGGATCAATGTCATTTAGTGTAAAACACGATTGGATCAAGGGTAGGATCGAAGGCAAGTCGGATAGGATGAGATGTTGCACGTGATTTGTTTTGCCTAGCAACAACGATGGAAGTGAAACGCCTAACGACAATTCCTCCATATTAATTCAACTTGAACTCAGAGCAACTTGTATATGCTATTCGATATTACCTGCGCCTATCTGAACAAATAAGTGCAATGCCAATGGTCAATGAGCGTCTCATGTCCTTACTTCAAGCACGATAGAGTTGGTAAATCGTTCTCGGTGATTCCACACAAAGTTGCTTAACGAAAGTGCTGAAGGCCAGATATAACAACCATAAGCAGAATCGAGGATCTACACCTTCATTAGCGATCAGTCGTCTTGTACACACAGGGAATGCTACCTGCTTGACGTGAATGTCACATTGTCCTGAAGGATCGCGGAACGTTATGCGTGTGACGCTCGGCTTGGCTTCTTGTAAGCGACATTCATCCATTTGTGTTATGTGTTAAAGAAACCCGACGCTTTCAGCCGTGAAAAAGACCACAAGAGTTTCATTTATTGGCAACACTACATCAACCAATTCTATCATTACTGTGAACAAGGTTGATACCATCTATTCAATTTTATGCGAGCAAGACACGTATCCGTGACATGATGTGATATGCACTTGCTCATATCGAATCACAACTGCTTGACCAAAAAGGCTCAAACATCATGTAGAGTGTGGGATAATTCATAGTATGATATGACCTGTAGTATAGCATAAAGTCCACTGTAAAGGAAGCAAGTAGATAAAGTGAAAAGATGAAACTGAATATATCAAAAGTACTTTAAGATGTTGTTTTTTAATTAATCATGGCTCATTATTGTGTGATGGCAGTGTACGATGCTGGTGGAACATAAAGAAATGTATTCTATGATCATTGTTTGTATAAGGCAAAAAGTTTAAAGATTATGCTCCTGTCATCATGTAATCACATCGCTTGCCAGTAATGTCAAAGATCATTGAGACTTGGATAAAATAAATTAATCATATGCAGATATTAGAGAATGGAACGTACTGCATACATGTTACTTGCTATTTGGATGCGATAATTACCTGATAGCTGTTAGTTGTAATACTAGTACAGCGTTGGAAACACTTTCATAATGTATTGCGATTATTCCAGTAGCAACCATCTCAATTCAAAAAGCAAAAGACACATTTGTAAGCATGCTCAAAACAGCTGATATTATGAATTATATGTTCAACGCTTTTCTGACAATTGGGCCGTATCAAGAGAAAAAAAAAAAAAATTCTGGTCACGTGTGTCGCAGCAACATAATAGAACTTCTTGATCGGCATTATTCTTTTGGCACAGTTATCTTTGACATCTCTTTTATGCTGCGCCTGACA
>PTRB01000017.1:0-144361 GCA_025094155.1 Lichtheimia hyalospora FSU 10163
AGTATACATGTTGTTAAGAAAGATGCGTGAATAAATAATACTTATCTTTGAACCTTGGTATGCCTTACTGCCCCTCATAGTTGCCACCATGATCCTTTCACATAATCCCAAACAAGAGCCCACTTGTAAGGTATCTTTGGATAGCGGCGACACATGAGTTATTCCCGTTCATCCACGGAATCAAGCTCTTGCTATCATCCAACGTCCAGAGTCATCATGCTTTCTTTATTAGTATGCCCGAACACTGCTGCCAATCTGCGTTTCGTCTCTGGCCAAACGCCCATACAACCCGCCGACACGGAGTGGGCAGCCAGTTTACGAGGTCATATCCAGGACCTTGCTACCTACTAGGCAGAGCTACTTGGATCATGGATATAATGGAAACTGGGCTTTGCTGAGGGGCAAAAGCTAACTGAAAGTTTAGTATCCTACCTCAAACTTGACAACTTGATGCGCAGCACCTCCTTTCTTGATCTTCCAGTCCCTACAACAACCCATCTCTATGAGAAAAACAATAGCAAGGAAAAAATAAAAACAACTTACTTTGGCCAAAGCATCGAAAAATTTGAAAAAGGATGAAAGAGATGGAGCAATCAAATGCTGCGAGAAAAAGAGGGATTATATGGATGCTTTTTTTCACATGATGATTCTTGCCGCTTTATGCCATCATCTCATGACACACACGCATATACACACACACACCACACACATGTATACCACACACATTTCACTTACAGATACCAAATTCACTTGTCCAAAATCATAACGTGTTGATTTTGTTGAGTGATGGTGATGGCAGTGAAAAGTGTAGAAAATGATTTCCTCGATGCTGATCCGAAGTAACCCCCCCCCAAATTTGAATATCAGTGCACGCTCTTTGTCCCATCGCCTCATGAGACACACACACACACAAACAAGCACACATGTATATGCACATACAATTTTCCACATTCATAACGGATTTATATGTTACAGTGATAATGGTAGTAGTAAAAGTGTAAAAAGGATACAGAAAATGGTTTCCTCGGTGCTGCTCCGAGATATCCCCCAAATTTAGACATTACGTAGTGCACGCTCTTTGTGAGCAACTTGTATCGAAACGTTACCTCCGTTGGGGTACATATTTTACAATCGTTTGTGTTGAATGAGCGATCCATGCGTTTTATGCGTGCACAATTAAAACATATGTTACAAGGTCGACTCCTTACACAACGTGCAATGAATGAAATGCAATAATGGTACAGGGTGATAGCACGTGTTGTATTATATTAAATAAAAGTGAAACAACTCAAACCGTAATCATGAATTGCAGAATTAAATGAAAGTGATGGATCTTTGTATTATTTTTCATTGTTGCTTGCGATATTGGTGGTCGAAGAATGAGAATAATAAACAACATGCATTACATGTGTGACAGATAACGACGGCGTCATTGTTTACATTTTTATGATTTTGAATGTTCCCACCCTTTCCCAATGCTCTTATCTCGAATCCTCCTCTTCGCACACACACGCATAGTGTAATATTGTTCGTCGTCATGGTTATGTATCTCTTTGATATGCTGCACATTGTTAATAAAGTACCGCTTCACATGAATGATATATAAAGAAAGTTGATGAATCCATGATGTATTACAAAATGGCTTTGATATAATAGGAGGATACAAGTGACAACATGAATTGGGAGGACATGTGACGATGTAAAGAGTTGTAGCCATGGTGCATGACCCCGATGGATTCTTTCTTGTTGTCTGTGACACAATGCCTTTCAACAAACTTTTCCCTTCATGCTTTTATGCTTGTCGTCGAACTATTATCACACGATCTACTCCCATTTCACAGTTACAACCTATTGGTAACAATGGCAACCACGCATTGAACAAGGCATTCAGCACAACAACGAAACGATCGGTATTTCTCAAGATCGATTCCCCTGCAGCACGTCAACATCGCAATCTATATCGCATTCCGGCTGATCCTGTTGTTGCAGCAACACGTGTTTCTCAGTTACTCGAACGTACTTCATTTGATGACGCTAAAGAATATCTTGTTCATTTACGATCCGGGTTACAGTCGACAGCAGCATGGAATACGTTGTTAAAGTATTGTGTGGCACAAGGTCGAGGACAATTGGGAGAATCATGTTTTGCAGAGGTATGTGTGTTTATTCATATAGAAAAGAAAGAATGATTTGATTGACTCATAAGTGATTAGATGAAAAGGCGTGGATCTGTACCTAATGAAAAGACGTATACCCTGATGGTGCTATTGTGGTCCAACTCCAAGTCACCGTCTGCACTTGCTAATGCCGAAACATGGTTTAGCCGTATCAATGAACCAACACTCTTTCATTACAATGCGTTATTACGTGTATACAAGGAAAAAGGCGTATCCATGAACAAGGCATTGGAGCGATTAGAAGCCATGTCCATTGTACCGAATGCCGTATCCTACAGTACCGTGCTACAATGTGCCAAGCAAGGTGATGCTGCATTGGTCAATCAAGTATGGCACCTTATGGATAATCAATGGTCCACTCAGCCTAGTCGCTCTGATGACTCATTGTTGGCACAAAAGGCGCGACTCGTATTGGAAACCGAACAAGGATTACAAGATAAACCAGATCATAAGGATGATACCACTATTCTTGATATGGATGACAAGCTACAAAGCAATCTCTTTTCAGCAATGACACGTGCTTCATGTCGCCCTTCTTTCGCTATGCAAGTGATTGAACGTCTCTATGGAATTCAACCACCTCCCTTTTCAAAAAATGATACGCGATATCAACAATCGGAACCGGTGACTGTAACAAGTATGGAATTGGTACCATCCGTAAGAACATTGGATGTGATTCTACGCTTCTTTGGCACTCAAAAGTCATATAAACTGGGACGCAAATACTACAAGTTGATAATGGACCAGTTTCCTCAATTGACACCCGATGATCATCTCAAGCAAACCGCCGCTTGGTTGGAACCAAGAAAATCATTCTGGGCGAAACAAAGTAGTAGTAGAAATTAGATTACTGGTGCACCATTTGTTTGCTTGGTTCATGTTTGAATCCAGTTTTCGTTTTGAACTTTGATATACATGTTTGAGAACACAAATACAACTGAATGTTTGGAAAAACAAGTACCATGTGTGTGAACGCTTTATGACGATAAGACCATGATGGAAACGAGATTAATGGATGGCAAAAAACAATGATTTACATGAGGTGGATAGGATGGGATGGGATGGGTAGATGATTATGTAAGCGTGAAAAAGATAATGTATATGCTATTATTATTATTATCTATATTTTGGGTTGATGGGGGTTCAAATTATATCCTTGGATAACGCGATGCAGCAGCGGCAGCAGCTGCAGCTGCAGCTGCTGCAGCTTGAGCTTGTTGACGTTTCTTCTTTCCAGAACCACAAGGTCGCCCACGTTTCTTGCGTTCAGCATCAACACAAGTATCTGCCTTATTCAATCGTACGCACCTGGCGCACGGACGCTGAACATCACATGCTACATGAGATTGTTTGCATGAAACACACGCTTTACGCACATAAATTTGCTGTCGTGGTTCTGCTGGATTGGGATAAGATGTGGATGATGATAAAGATGATGATGAGGAAGATGATACTAAAGGAGAAGGAGCGACAATATTGGGTTGTGGCATAGGAGCAGGAGGAATCATCATGCCTGTTGGGTCAGCAGCAACTGCAGCTGCTGCAAATGAATAAGGTGGTGGTGGGTGCGATGATGTTTGATGCACTGTATCCATGCTGCTATTACCAAATGGATACATGTGTTGCTCTGACATGGATGCATGATGATGATGATGATGATGTACTGTGGATGGTGGTGGAGGTGGTGGATGACCAGTGGTTGGAAATTGAGGAGCTGGATACTGTTCTTGATAAAGTGGATCCAATGATGACGATGATGATGTGTCATGATGTTGTTGTTGGTTGAATGATTCGTCACCATAGGGGATGTTTTCATAGTAAGTGAAATCATTGGATGTTGACTGCAATGCAAGTTTAAATTCATTAGATTAGATCATGTTACATGAATTACAATCAAAATTTATACCTGTGATTGCAACATCATTTCCAAGCTATCACTTTGTTGCAGCATATCCATATATTTTATCTCCAATCCCTGAGGAGAGTCATCATGTAAGGCAGGGTCAAGGATAAATGGTGCGTATGCCAGCGCACTATCCTCTTGTGTCTGCGAATGGGGTTCGTACATCAAGGCGTTTTGCGAAAGAGAAGAGAGGTTTTGGTACGCGTCCAATAATAGGTGTTTTATAGTGTATGCTTTGTTTCGATGATGTGAGAGCCATCTATAACAAATCGGAAATTGATCCCGTTGTCCAACCAAGCAACATTGATTGTCACCCCCCAAAGTTAGCTTGTGATGTATTCTTATTCTCAACGAGTAAAAAGTGATATGCTACATAATGAACAACCTTTCATCTCTCGGAAAAAATCAAAGCGGATCCTCGTTTCGACAATGTTTTTTCTGTCATTCGCACATGTCCAGTTCTATCGTAAATGTGTTTTGGAACTGCAATACAAATAAACATACGAGTCGATCTCTCTTGTCTATGATGTAGTTTTATGTATCAAAGAATCCTGCAGCACGTGCGTCATATACATAACAATGTCAAAAAGGAAAACTCCTGATATGTGTCAAGTGATTAAGAATTTGTACTTGAGCCAACCAGCGGAGATGAGAGGATACCCAACGTGACCACAAGGCCTGAGCAACAAGTGGGGTAAGGTAGCCGTTCTCAAAAGTGGTTTAAACCTTACATTGCTCGTTGTCCTCATGTATGACTTTTTTCTCCCATCATGAGGCATTTTCGGCTACTCAAGCTGCTGTTCTTGTCTTTATTTCCTTTATTCGTCTCTGCCCTTGTTCCATTTCAAGATGCATTCCATGCTCCTGCTCTTCAACCCCAAACAGTTCGACTGAAAACCATTTATCACCGTGCTCCTTCTTCTTATCTCCAACGTTACAATGTCATGACAGCATCCACTGACGACGATAAGAACGCATTGCAAGTGTTGTCAATGTATAAACCTGTGACAAGACCACGAGGTATTGACCAGTTGCGACAACTTGGTGATCAAGGCAAGCTTATGCGTTGGCCATCCGTTGCCACGTATGATACCATGGCATTTGATACAGT
Source organism: Lichtheimia hyalospora FSU 10163 (assembly GCA_025094155.1). Classification (NCBI taxonomy): domain Eukaryota; kingdom Fungi; phylum Mucoromycota; class Mucoromycetes; order Mucorales; family Lichtheimiaceae; genus Lichtheimia; species Lichtheimia hyalospora. The sequence continues at coordinate 5,192 of PTRB01000017.1, forward strand.
ATGGGGACCTGTACCGGATATTAGTCATCGTCCTTCAGTACTTGCATTGGCCATTATGACCAATAATGCATATACTTCAGTGAATGAAAGTGGTGGACCTGATTGGTATGAACTAGGACCACCATGGGATGTGGTAAGTGGATCGGGATCGAATATGCATAAACTTGCAGCATTGACACACTAAACGGGTGGCACACTTGCATGTAGAACTCAACCTTTGGCTGGGATTCGGATGGTATCCGGGGACATGTCTTTGCCAACGCCGACGATTCACTTCTCATCATCTCCATCAAAGGCACAAGTGCTGGTCTTTTTACAGGTGGTCCTACTGGTGACAAGGATAAGCAAAATGTAAGTTTCATACTTGTATAAGAAATTGAATTATAATTCATGCCAATGTATCATTAGGATAACTTATTATTCTCTTGCTGTTGTGGACGCATCAGTCGAGCATGGCATGCCTATTGTGATTGTTACGTTGGCAACACCTATCAATGTGACGCAAGATGCTTAGGAGAAACATTAATCAAAGAAGAGCTATACTACGATCATGCAATGGTACATCATTCGCAAGAATAGAAGAATTGGCGTATACTCATCTTTTTGTGTAGGAAATCTACAAAGATATAAGCGACCGATATCCTGAATCGACCGTTTGGCTTACTGGACATTCACTTGGTGGTGCTCTAGCCAGCATGGTTGGCCAAACATTCGGTGTACCTACTGTCACGTTTGAAAGTCCTGGTGACGAACTTCCTTCTCGACGTTTGCATTTACCCCATGCACCTGGCATCGATTTACCCATATGGCATTTTGGACATACAGGCGATCCTATCTTTGTTGGTGTTTGTACGGTACGATCATGGTGATCATTCTTGCGATATCAAGCTCATGTTAGTTTCTAGGGTCCTATGAGTAGTTGCTGGTATGGCGGATTTGCCATGGAAACACGATGTCACACTGGCAAGGTAACAACGAGCTTCTTTCTCCGTAGTAAAGAATTACCTTTTCATGCTTACGTTATGATCCTTATATTAGATTTGTGTGTGGGATACTGTGAATGAACATGATTGGCGCGTGGATATTCGATCGCATCGTGTACAGGATGTTATTGAAAACATTCTCAAGAAACCTGACGAGTTTGATATGCCCAAGTGTGAACCAGAGCAAGCAGACTGTCAAGATTGTGGACTATGGAGCTTTTTTGATGACCGTGATTAGCTTTTCCCCCACCAACTCTTCCTCCTTTTCCCCTGTTCTAGAATGTAATATAGCTTTGTATTTATTCCCCCACCCTTTGATCTCTCCACAAATTATGTACATGATGATATCATTGTGCAGGATTGGAATTCATTGTGTGCGTGTACGAGTGTGTGTGTTGTGATCGTCAAAGTTATATATACTTTGGCGTATGCCGTATATGAATATGTCATGTTTTTATACGATACTAAGGGAGAACATCTAAAGAGAACTATTCTAGGTGCTACACTCGAATGGGCCGAACTTGTTCGGTCTGATAAAAGGACACATAAAGCATCCCAAGCCCACAGTGGCCGACCCATCCATAAGAGTGTATACGTCAACATCTCCTTCTACAACCTCCCACTACTTGCAATCCATGATTCCCAATCTAACCGGGTCACCGATAACAGTCTCACTTCCAATGGCTAAGGCAGTAATCCTCAAATGCAAATGATAGGGCCTAGATAGGGCAGACCACACTGTCGCACGCCAATCATAACTGCCGACAGTGCTTTACAATAAAGCAAAGCACCATCCCATTCCACCCATAGCAAATAAATTATTCGCTATATCAGTAGTTGCTGCCATCAAGCGACCTTTTTGGTTGGCGTCAAAGACACATCATGCATCACAAATAGCGTAGGCACAAATAATCCAGGTTTTGACCAAAGAGTACACATGAAGATATTGACATGACGAGAAAGATCCAGGGCATCCGTACGGTACTTGAAGATTGATATCCATGAGGAAGATTGCCATGGCTCCAATGTTGACACCTGTTGCTGATAGCTGCTTCCCAGAGCATTGAAATGGCACCTGACGTTCGCAGCAATGAGATGCTTTGATATCTTCTTGTAGAGAAATCCATCCAATCGACAAATATTGGTCGTCGTTTTTCACGGTATCAAAGGGATACATGACAATGCCCGCCATAAGTTCCACAGAATACACTTGGTGCTACCAAAGTCAGGATGCTTGATTGTTGCAGGATCCATCTAGAAGGGATATACGTTGGTAAACAAGCATGGTTTTACATCGCTTTAATGATGCTGTACTTATCTTTGGTGATAGTGGAGCGATTGAACATGTCGTGACAATAAGCACGAGTTGCTTGCATTGTTTCATCTACATAATACATTCAAAGGCATTAGAACGATACTTGAATCAATGATCACAAGGGAGTTAAAAGAGTTACATACCAATAAATGCCATTGAATCCGTTCGAACAATGCTTGTATGACCAGTGTAATAACAAGTGATAGAAGGAAGGATGCCAATGTACCAACCCATACCGCCTACTAGCATGGTCCCGATTTACCAGATTACAGGTGACCCAAATACATAGTCCCTCACCAGTCAGCCTCGGTTCCATATACCGTGGATCCGCGTGTTCAAACGCTACAGAGGTCGCATTTTTGAATGACTTAATAAATTAAGCCTCGCAACGTGATCGCATTTGGTACTAAAGCACTGGGTGCTAAAGCACTAGGGAACGCTGCGTCTCCCATTAGGCAATACAGATTGATACAATGACATCCTTGACGTGCAGCCAATAATAGTATAACCAAGCCAAAGCCTTCCAGATCCTAATGTCACTTGTATAAGTACACTTGGATGCAACAATCATTGACTGTGAACTTTTACCTATGCCAGGTTGCTCAGCTGCATTCTTTGCCTGAACCAACTCGATCCCCATGCCATGGACCTTGTGCTGTTGCTGTTTCATTATAACATTCGTTAATGAAAAGTACTTGTTTTGTATACTCCAAAGCATACATACCAGCGAGATCATGCACGACTTTTTCGCTTGAGATCAACGTCTTGCTCCTCCCATGAGAATCCATATCCAACTTGCTCAACCTACAATAAATGCACTGTAAGATAACAAATCAACCATACCATGGCCCTTATTGTCAACATACCCAAAGATAGTATTGTAAAAACGTGTTGGATTCCCTCCTTATGCACAACGGGGACAAAGAATACATGCAAAGACGACCCTTGGTTCTTGTGTAAACGCGAGAACAGCAACCTACAATGAAACTTTAGTGTCACAATGAGTAAATGTGGAGAATAAAACAAGTGCAACGATTGAACGTACCTTCTATATGAAATGAAGCTCGAGTCATGGGTAGATCACGCGTTCTTGTTGTTACATGAGAATGGACTAAAGATCGTACAACCTGTCAACCCATTGACGCTGTGCATTGAAGGCATTGACAAAAGTTAACGCATTGTAGTCTGTAAATGGCGTTGATCTTACCTTGCTTTGTGAAGTTCGCATGGAGAAAGGGGAAGAAGAGTAACGCTCTTTGTTCCTGTCACTTTCCTTCATTTTATGCACACATCATTCATTGTCACCCCGCTTGTTACAGCAGCTGCATAATACACATAAGCAATATCCTATCAATAAGAATAAAAGATACTCACGATATATATTATCATGTTATATCCCTCATGATTAAGCCATTTTACTATGGAGTAAAGTGACATTGTAGTGATGAGTCCGTTGGAGCTCGTAATACTCATACGATCATGCATGCATTAGTGCCGTTGGCGAGTGGATGCCCTTATAAGCCTGGTTAATGCAAACAATAAACAAAACCTTTCTCTTCCCCATAAGCTCCCTTGCAAACGGTTCCTTTTGCATTGTAACGTAACGATGGTATGAGTTGATACTCAGCTCTTAGGGCGGTTGAGCATTACAGCAGTATAAGATCCCATCACAACAACATTAACCAGGTCCGTGCGCATGGACGAGTTTTATGCAGCTCCCAAACTTGTCCAACCTCCAATGTATGTCATCAGCACACACCCAATGTAGAATGTAATATTCTCGTATGAATTCATTGTACTGTTCTAGTGGATAGCTTTTACATCAAGCAAAGCATAAACAATACAATGGGTAATAATATACATTTGAAAACTAGCTATTGCTTTGCTTTTTAGTCGATAATAGGCAGATTTGACTCTTGTCCATTTTGAAAAGCTATTGAATAATCCTTTTGCTTTTTTCCAGTTCAAAGATGGTTTGCTTGGTCCTAGAATCGTTAGTGTTACTTGGCAATGCAGTTGCTGTTGGCTATCGATAATGTTCAAAATTTGATCCAAGCAATCAATTGTGCACTTTCTTGACGAAACATCGGAGACGTCTTCAGCCAAAACCGTTGTTGCCTTGCTGCACTAATCGTGTATCTGTTGGAGAGCATCTGCTGGGTTTGGTTCGCTTCGCAAATTATCACCAAAATTTCATGTGCCATCATTTCGATCAATATACCGCAACGATAGTTTTTGTTGGATTAGGATATTGCCAAGAACGACAAGGGGATCCACTCATTCGTGAGCCATCTTTGTTCACAAAACAAAGCGTTAATATTCCACCTCCCACCATTAGCACTAGCAGTGCTTAATTTATTAATATGATGAGATATCTAGTGATCCACAATTCACCTCGAGTGACATGGTTTATACACAAAACAAGAGTATCGAGTATTCATCCCTTCTGACACTTCATTGTTTATACATATAAAGACGAGTGAACCCATCCGCAGCTGCATGTAACGCATATAATAAATAAGCAAGAGGAGGGAATATAAGACCAATGCAGATGTGAAAGACTATATGAATGAGAAACTTGCACGCTTGATGAAGGAAACCATTATGAATACAAGGTGAAATTTCTATCAAAATATTAATCTTATTAACAAGGTATCTCGCAATGGCAGTTATTGAATGTGAACACAGCTTCATTTCTTGTGTTACCTAGTAATGGTCCACCACATCAAAAAACTCGGAAGATTTGGCATTGCTCCCGAAATTTGACATCCACGTACTTTGCTCAACGTGATGTTTATTCCCAGCATAGAATAATATTCTCCACTGGTATCATCGTGTTCATCGATCGATTGCTCCTTTGCATCAGCTTAGAGTGTGCTCTTGGTGGATTAGTAGGATTAGAACATAGCTCCATATTTGCTCATATGTGGAAACTTCTCTCTGTTCAGCGGATGTGATCTGCGCCTTACGTATCACAAAACATAAACTCAAGGCACCACACATTTTTCTATTCTCACAACCTTTCTTTCCACTTTCATAACATGACTTGCGACACTAACGAATCCATTGATCCTTACAAAGTATGTGGATTCATAATATCCCAACACACTTGAATGATATTCATGTATCCTTTAGATCAGTATAAGCTCAGAGAATTCCTTGAATGACCACGTTAAACAGCGTTTTGAAAGAGGGCTTAGTGCACTCTTAACCGATCCATACTTTCTGCTTCTCCATGTGCCAGAAAATGGTGCCAAAATGCAGATTGTACAACCTGCTAAGAATTCATATCATCGAGAACGTATGGTGAAAAGAATCAATGAAGCGAAAGGCATTCCATCCTTTTATTACGCGTTGTCGCACCTTTGGAAAGTTTCTAAAGACGATCCCCATTTATGGGAGGAAATTGGTGAATATGTAGACGACTTGGATGAACAACCTGCTGAACCTGTTTCGATGCGTCCTGAAAAACGTGATACACTGCTTGGACTACTCAAAGATCATCCTGGTAGCTATTGGTGGATTGACGTGTTGTGTGCTCGTACTGATACGCCATTGGATATTATGGGTGATATTTACCGCTGTTGTCTCGAGTGTATTGCCATGATCGACTGTGAACCTAGTGTACTATCAAAGCTTCATACCGAACCAAATAAGAGGAAGGAGTACATTGACTTTGATTGGTTCTATGCGATGGACAAACCAAGTCCAGAAGATCTCTTGTATTTTAAGCAGCAATATGACAAGTATCCTGAACTGCTTTACCACTTGGCCAAGTTGCAGCAAAGTGAATGGTGGAAACGTGTATGGACCTGGCAAGAGATGGCTCTACCCTTTGGCGATGTGCGTCTTATGGCGGAAACAGATACTCAGCGACTTCAAAGCAACACTATAACAGTGGATGATCTGATAAACAGTTTTACAAACGCAGCAGACATAGATTTCTATGTTAATAAAAGTAGGTCATATGCGATACTCAAAATACCATCAACAAACACTACTAATATATTAACCAGCTGACGGCGTGGATGCCGAGGATGTCGTCGGTTTTCGAGATGTACGTGGTGAATGGATATTGGAGATCTCTCAAGCTCGAGCTTTCAGCAAGCATGATGCCGAAAAAAACCATGCATATCAATTTGTTGTCCTAATGCTATCACTTGGTGATTCCACTAGACGTTGCATGGATCATGTTGATTATGTCTATGGTGTACTTGGCATGCTAAATATCAAAATCCCAAGGATGACCGACCCAAAAGCAGTTTGGAAGCGTTTCTTGTCTGAGCTTGATAATCACATGGATATGGCGGATATTAAGGGCGAGGTGATTAGTGTAGCCGGATGTGGTCGTGGAAAGATTATTGGAATTGGTGAATCTGCATACAAAATCAATTTACAAGAATTTGAATGTATGGGTGATGTATACCGTGATATTTTGGATATGGAAAATTTGTCTTGACGAAGAATAAAAGCAAAAGAATACACCAAAGGATAAAGACGGGCGATGTGCTTCATAGTGAATGAGAAAACTTTTATCATGTGATCGTGGTGATATTGTTGCATTATTAAAGTGAGAGGCGTGTGTGATGATTGACCAATTTGGATCACGTGCACAGGGATGTCAGGTCATGTATGTAACATGCAATCGATGAGAAATTACGCTCTTTCAGATTGATTGGATTCACCTAGTCGATATGGCCACCACCGTCTTTTCAACGACTCAAAAGATCTTCACATTCCTATAAAGCAGACGATATTATAGAGAATATGCTTCACACTCCAGTAAGCCATCTTTTCCTACATATCGCCACCAATCTTGACTTGCTTACTGTGTCATTATATGTGATCGTCAGGGAGATGCTCACACGTTTGGAATATAGTTATTTCTGCTGATGGTGGTAAGGTTGTGCTTATTGCCCTTTGCCCATTGAGATTGCGATACAAACTATGCGGAGCTTATTGCTACGTGCTTTGCTTACTGGCTTTTGTATTCTCTTCTTGTCATAAACTGAACATGAAGGTTGATGCGTGATTATGTGATCTATTCAATGGCTGCATGCTGTAATGCACAATATTAACCACTTGAAACACTTTAAACTTAATGGTAACCCCCAAATAATATCTGTCATGGCCATTGCCAATTCGGCAAAAGAGAAATCACTGGCGTTTTTATTCACCTACATAGAAGATAACGAGTGAATGCCAGAGCAGAAAATGTAGTGATGCTGCGGGCATACATGAAGTTTGTAGGCAGTGTACTCTAAGTCACGTGTGCAATCTACAAGCAGCTTGCATTGGATTCGATGGTATGATCTTCATTTGTGCTAAATTTGGGACGGTTGCAATAACAGCAAAAGTCGAGAATGTCAACTTTCTAGGTAACATTACAGGAGACAGCTACATTGATGGAAACTCAGACCTTTATAATAATGGTTATGCTTGCATCTTCAAGGGTGAACTATCACATTGAAGAACAAAGCAATGAGAGTAGGATAACAATGAGAAGCTAAAAATGGCTACAAAGACTAATACAGTATTAGCTCACAAAGAGCTTTACCCACGTTGATACGCATAAGCTAGCTATGGGATGCTGCGTATAACTGCATGTCACTTTGCATAATGTTGTTGAAGTGTATATCATCTATGGTTGTAATACGCCTTTCATCAAATACATTCTCCACATTCTCTAGAGCATTCTCCACTAGTATTTCTCGAGCCTTATATACGTGACACAATCCACCTTCCTGCTGAGGATTACTCTTCATTGCGCTTGGTTGTGTCTCATCCATTAGAATAATTTCCTATCCAGTATCTTGATTGATGGGATCATGTAGTCGCCGCTGGTGTGTTTTCATTTTTCATGCACTTCTTTTGCAATCATCGGATGCACACAACCACCTGGTTAAGCGCACATTATCAAGTTCACCAAGCATGTCGTTACCGTCAATGCAAACTTTATAAAATGTCATTACAAGAGTCAAAGATCACAATGATGACCAAGGTGATAATGGATGTAGGATAACAATGAAAAGCTAGATGGAATCATTACAAATGGGTCAGTATACATGCCGGCTTCCATCCACAGGAATATATCCGCCATGGTACACCGAAACTTGAGTAAGCACCTAAGGAGTTGTAATAGAGGAGAAGGATGTGTGCGAGTAAAGTAGGCGACAACAACCTTGTCACATGTGCACTATGGGAGTGTGAGCATCTGTACTCGCAAAGAAAGATAAGGGGGATATTGCATGACTTGATTAATTGGTGTTCTAATGTGATTGATTGTCCATGCATAATAAGTCAGTAACAGGAATAACTAAATTTGAGTAGGTGGTGATAGTATCATCATCGAACAATGACATTTATCTGCAAACTCAGCAAGCTTGATATCTGTGAATTGAATACATAATCAAGTAATGTGCATCAGAACTACTCTCATCATCCTTCTGTCTACAAATCCAGGCAATCGGTACTATCAAAAGAACAATGAGTATGACGATGAAACATTCACAATTTCTTATTCTTACACATGCTCGACGCAGCAAACACAAGGATACATGTCCAACGTCTTGTGTTTGAATTTTTCAGCTTTGTTTACAAACAAATTCTAGTCAATGCTGTTCTTTGTGCTGGCACACTCAGAAATGGTTCTTGTGCAACGTTGCGGACAAAACTGGCTTCATAATTTATGATCATCCCCTGGTGCTTGCACATGCATATGCTATCCCTACATCAATATGAGCCAATGAAAACAGGCTCTCTATGATCATTCTACTATGAATATAACCATGGTTTATACAACGAAATCGATAATGAGCACTTTACAGCTTATGGTAACGCAAACTTGATTGTAATTAAAACTGTTGATAGGGATATTATAATGGTACAAGACAGTTCTCTAGCTAGATTAATCATAATCTGCATGATAGTCATTATATTAGGGTGGAGCAAATCATTGGGTCATGTATTAGATTAGACTAAAGAGACTAGTCTGGGCCACTTCTGAGTAGTAGAGCGGATTGCAAGGTAGTGGAAAGAGATGATTTTGTGCATCCTTGTTGCTATTCTTTGTTTCACCTACTCATTTTGATGCCAGAGACGATAGCGAACACTGAGACTTCAGGAACAACCCATAAACACAGCGACCTTCACGATTCGGATCACACCGATGATGAGCGTTTCTCGATATGCGAGTACGATCTCGATGTTGTCGATCATGCACTAGAAAACCCCAACCATTCCGAGTATCTTGATCACTTTGGGTTTCGTATTCAAGTCAAGACTGATGATGAAGGTGACGGCAGCTCTGATTCCGACTTGAGTGATGGGGAGGACCAAGTAATGCATGCACAAGTAGCAGAGAGAGCTGAACGCATGTCGGCATCGGCTGGTCGTATACAAAACGAGACCAAACAGCAGCAACAACACTCGGCAGTTTCTTCTTCAGCAACCACTACTTCGAGTGAAGATGATGATACTGATTTCTCTGTGGATACAACCATGACAACACCTACTATCATTCATAAAATGACCAATGATGTAGTTGATGAAAAACAACCCACTACTGCTTTCGTTACTCGAAGAGGTCGCTCAGCAACCATCTCCAAGCCAATCACTCCTCCTTGTGTTGAATCATCATCTCCAGCTATGCCTGCTGTTGCCACTCGACGTCGAAGAGCTACTACTGTTTCTCGTCCTAATGAATCATCATTACCGACTATTCCTCCATTACCACAATCTATTATGCAACCACAATCCACATGTGAACCTGTCAAGGAAGATGATGAAAAAACACCCACAGTAGAACAAGATGGATCTCCTGATTTACCACCACCACCAACACCACCCAAAGATACTTCGCCAACAACTACTGAATCGAATAATGTAGCTACATCTTCGTCATCATCATCCACAACATCCGACACCAACTCTATTCGATCCAACAATTCCTTTGAACAACAAGGTCGTACTAGCACCAGTGCACGATCCCTTTCATCCTTTAATCCTTTCAAGCGTTCTGAATCACCTTCCACATCTTGTACCTCTCCACCATCTCGCCCACGCACTATTGAAAGACCTTCGCAATCTTTTCGTAAACGCCAAAGTAAACGTATGTCCGAGTTTTATCGTGGTGGTCATTCAGCTTCAATGCCATCTTCTCCATCGACATCATTTCATGCCAGTCGACTTTCTTATGCAAGTGCTACAAGCTATTATGATATGTTGATGTCCAAGTTTGGTCGACAATCTGAAGATCATCCACCACCCTTGCCCCGTGAATCACCCAAACAAATGGCTCTTAGGGAAGAAGCAAGGCAATATCTTATCGAGACACTTAAACCAGAACGACCCGAGAGTGAAGATTGGGGTATGTGTCATGTGTGTATGTTATATTTGAATGGATTAACTAATAATCCTTTTAGACTTTTGGGAATCATTCTTGAGTGATGTTGAAATGGTACGATCCGAACCAGAAGCCGTGAAACAACACATGATTATGGGTGTCCCATCAGAATTGCGTGGATACTTGTGGCAAATCCTTTGCAAATCGCGGAATCATACAACGGATATCGATTCAGAATACAAGGAATTACTCAAGCGCATCAGTCCCCATGAAAAATCCATTCGACGTGATCTATCTCGTACATTCCCTAGCCATGAATTCTTTCAAGATGATAATGGGCAAGAAGTTTTATTCCATGTGATCAAAGCTTACAGTTTATTTGATCCCCAAGTGGGATATTGTCAAGGTCTTCCCTTTATTGTAGGGTGCTTATTGTTACATGTAAGCAACCATGACAATTGAATCATGCATCATGTGCTCATTGTTATATGATAGATGTCTGAGGATACGGCTTTTTGTGTGTTGGTCAAACTCATGAGCCAGTATGGGTTGCGAAACCAGTTTATGCCACAGATGGAATTACTTCACGAGCGCCTGTACCAATTTGATCATCTCTTGCAACAAAAGTTACCACAAGTGCATCGACATCTTGAGACGCAAGGTGTGCGACCTAGCATGTACGCTTCTCAGTGGTTCCTTACCCTCTTTTCATCCAAATGTCCACTTGATCTCGTCTATCGTGTATTTGATTTAGTGTTTGTCGAAGGAACTCATTTCATATTACGATTTGCATTGGCGCTCATGTTCCGTAATCAACACACTCTTATGGGACTTGAATTTGAAGCTTTAGTGGAGTTTTTAAACAATGGTATCTATGATACATACAAGGTAATGATCATGTTTGTATATTCTACTTGGGAAAAAATGGCTAACACGATGTGTGTTGTTTAATAGGATGATGAACGAGGATTTGTACAAGATGCATATAAAATGGATGTATCGGCACGATTACTTGCTCGACTTGCCAAACAACATAGTGCCGAAGCAGCACGTGAAGCCAAGACACAATCCCAAGAAGAACATTTGCGTCAAGTAAATCAAGAATTATCCAGCCACGTGCGACGACTTGAAAAGTCCTATGCCACATTGGAGAAAGAAAACCAGGATGTGACGCAGCAAGTGATTGATGCTAAAATGAGTGTTGCACGACTTGATGGGGAGAATCAACAATTGCGCATGGATCTATCACATACCCGTACCGAGCTTGACCAACTCAAGGCCATGTTGCCTGATATCCAAGAAACCCAGCGCCAAAAGCAACATCTCGCTCAACGCAATGAACACCTTGAAAACCAATTGCAAGATATGGAAGCTATTCTTATTAGTCTCAAAGTCAAGTACGCTGAAAGTGAAAGTGCCTATGAAGAGTTGCGTCAAAAAATGTCCAAATCATCATCACACCTACCCCCTGGTACCGCCATGTAAAATTGTAGCAATAAGCGTTTGCATTCAAGAGTTCTTTTGTTTTATTGTACAATAAAGATATTATTATTAACTACTACTACTACAAAGTGGGATTTTCATCAATGAATAAAAACTTGTTCATTTTACGAGGATTAAAGTAGCGGAAACGTGTCTGATTGCTGGCTTTGAGAGTGGATGCTCGAGAAGATGTAGAACAAGAAGAAGATCGTCGTTGTGATGGTGGAGGCGTAGGTGGTGTGTAAGGGTTAAAGTGAACAAATGCCTTGGTATGTGTATGATCGGTTGAACTGGGTTGTGATGGTGGTGGTGGTGGTGGTGGTGGTGGTGCATTATATGAAGTAATGGAAGATGAAAATGGAGTGGAATATGACATAGATAACTGTTGTTGCTGTTGTTGATGTGATGATGTCGTAGGGGTTGGAGGAGGAAAAGATAAGACTGATAGCATAGATCCAGATGGTGTTAATTCATGCGTTGCTTGTTGTTCAAGGATGGTATGATCAGTAGGGGTTACTGATGATGGAAGGACTTGCTCTTGATGATCAGAATGCTGATGATGCTGTTTTGCTGATGGTTTCAAGTTGGCTAAAAAGAAATCGGGTGATTTGGGACGCTTTCGCAACGATGATTGATCTGGATGAGCATGATATAATTGATGTCTTCGTAATTCAGCGTCAAGCCAATCAGCAACTTGGATCCAATCCTTGCATTTGACTTGATATTCAGGGGTTCGTTTGAGCATTTCAAGTGCAATTTCCAGTCCTTGTTCATATTCATCACGATCAATATGTTGAAGAATGATGGGTGATCCGCAAGCTCGATGAATATCCATGGCCATAGAAATGATTTCAGCTGCACGCCATAGTTCATCTCGATCAAATGCACATGGTCCATAGGTGGTTCTTAGACATGTATTCAATGTTCTCAGTTGACGTAATGCTGTCGAAAGGCAAATGTTGAGTGATTCAAGCGAGAATCGGCTTGGGTGATAGCTGTCATTGATATCAGGAATAAATAGCTTGTGAAGGATAATACGTGTTGCATTGTATTCGATATTGACACGTAAACATGCGACGAAAAGATCTTCACAACCGTATTCGAAACCACTGTTGAATCGTAAATAAGCTGGTAGCTGTTCATATAAGGTCAAGATGCGTGTATCGTAGGAATGTAACTGCTCGACGGTCATTTCTGAGTCCTGCTCGTATAAAGTATTGACAATCTCGGCTTGCATACGCCACAAGACAAGGCAATGTACGTGTGCCAGCACACCAATCTCTGCTTCATCAATATCTTGTTCAAATACGCGAGGTAAATCCACAGGAAGAGCACTGCGAGTTTGAGGAGTATTCTTTGGAAGACCAGAAGAGTACAAGTAAAAGTCGATAGCCCATGCATACCACCAAAGACGAGTATCCATTTCTTTATCAAACGATTCATTGTCGGTATCAGTATCCACCCGTGGGTAAATTTCGAGTTCGTGTAAGGCTGAAACTGCCATGCCAGCGTACTGATGTTGTCGACTTGGTTCAGCTCGACTTCCCATGAGTAATAAAGCTACCACCATATGTCTATCAGGACAATCAAAGGATTGAGCCAAACAATCTCTTGCTCGATTAAAGAAGAACTCTTCTTGTTCATTCAATAGCCTTGGATCGGTTAAAAAGAAACGTGATAACTCAGGTGGAGCGTGATGCACCATGGCGTGTCTGAATATATGGCAACAAATAGCATTGACGATCAATGTTTTACTGGGTGATGGATGGTTGCTGTACCAAGTCATAAACTCGTCTCGTGCCAAGATGGATGTATATCGCACCCAACATGTGAAATAGGTTTCAATACATAAATCCATGATTTGTCGTAAACTCATTCGAGGACCATGCTTTGAATGGGGTTGCATCAATTGTCCCAACGAGCTGACTGAAGCGAAAAAGTTGACTGGCTTAGTACGTGAACTGCGATTACGATAGAGCACAATGCCCTTATTGCTGCTATTGGTTGAATGTGGACTTGAAGCTGTTGTAGATGATTGATCACCGATATGATCTTCTTCATTGGATGACATGCATATTGAACTGAAAGCATCAATCAGCATTCTCAAATCGGATACATTGGCAAGACGAGCTTCAATGCTGAAACCAAGATCGTTGTAAGAGATATGAAACTTGGGGAAAGCATCTTGTAATATCATTTGGCTATTATTGATGGTACATGATGGTGATCCGCTGATATTGTCTTCAGGCATCTCCTCATTGTCAAAGCTGCTGCCCATATCAATACTGCCTCTGCCAGATTCAAGTGGTGTAACAGGGCTGTTGTTATATTGCAAGCTTCCAAAGTCGCTCATAGTGTCTATTGTTGGCAAGACAGGTGTCTTTTGCTGATACATTCGATGTGTTGTCGGAACGTAACTACTGATAGCAGCAGCGGGTGGCATGGACGTTACCATCGAGTGCTGCATTGCCATTGAATCGAGACATTAGGCAATTGTGGAATAGAAAAAAGTTACAAAGCTTACCGGTGGAGTGAAATAATGAGAGTAGAGATCATCTTCATCGATATCAAAGGTATCAGTTGGTCTAAAACGCTTGTAAGATCGTTCGACCGTAGAAAACGGCATGACAGAGTAGTAACGATCAACAAGTAAGGTGGAGGGGAAAAAAAGAAATGCGAATGTGGGAAAGTTATTTAAATACAACAAAGATTGATCATGTTGCCTTTTCTTTGGCACAAGGAAAAATAAAATACACATTTGATGATGGATGTTACACAAGCCGTAAGCTGTAAAGTACAGGGGACCAATGGCAATAAAATAGGATACGATTGATAACAATCAGTCATCTTGTTCGGAATATACGCCGCGCTTCCTTCAAACAGTATGGATTAACCAAGCTCAGCTATCTAAAAATTGCTATAATTCCAACATGATGCAAATGCTTACTTTGTCCTATAAATCATGCTCACTTTACTGCGCATTGAAAGGGACCCAAGCCCGTGTATAGTATCTCAATGTACACACGCACAAGATTTCTACGCCTACCCTGTTCCTGCGTGAGAAAGCACCGCGTGCTCGTTGTCATACTGCCAAATTGTACTGATTTGGAATATGTCCCACATTCACCCACATCTTCAATATACAACTGTACTCCAGTGCCCTTTACTCCACATTGATCATCCTCTTGAGATGGATCGACCATTCATGCATATCACGCTTCATTAGTCAATATAGTGCCTTGTATGTTTCGGATAGTGATGCATCCTTTTTCCCTCTTTCTCTCTCTTATTTTACTTTCCCACGCAGTATGTCAGCTGCATGCATGCAAGATAAAACAATGCAACTATCTCCACGTCCTCGACTACTCTTTTTGTTTCTCCTCTATTATCAACTCTATATTATATTATTGTTGAAGCTCACGCCGCCCAGGGATATGGATGTTACCATGGGCTGTCACTGATTGGATCAAATGATAGCCATATTACTATTTTCGTGATGGCACACGCACACACACCTTTTTATTCTCATATACAATCTCATTAAATTACAGTATGAACACTTTCGCTCACGCAATTATCACCTGAAAAATCCAAATGGCTCAGGGACACAAGATGGCAGATACACATGCATCACAAATCCCCGGCATTGTTTACTTTCCTTGTCTTGTCTAGTGCGATCCATACTTCAGGTAGAACAAATGTCAAATGACACATTGACTCAACCCGCCTCTTGCGTCCTGTGTGTGTCCAATGTACTCACACGTCAATGCCTTATTGCCGGATATCACGTTTCTTTACATGTTTATCCATCCATGCCTTTGGTCAAGTCATCCACATTATATATCATTGGTCACACAATCCTTCCTGCATTCTTTCCCAGCACCATAGTACACTCTACTTATGCATCGGCATATGTACTTGCCTTTGTTTTGGTACACAAAAGAAGCAATGATTTAACTAGCAATAAGATAGGGATTCAAGATAAGCATGTGAACATGGTAGAGTGTGTTTTCATGCTTTATCATAGCATTGGAGACTATGAACCTAGTTGATCAGTATGATATGCTGAGCAACCTTATCTATTCAGGATGATAGGTCTTTTTCGCATGATAGGGACCAGCAAGATACGTTGGCTGTGGAACAGCAATGCTAAGGAATGATACCGATCTTTACCATGTTTGCCGCGGCAAGATGCTTACCCAACTGGCTCAAGATCCATATGCGACTCGGGAACTGGATTAATCTTTGCTATAGTGACCTTTTTTCCGATCAGTGCTTTGCTGCTTTACAATGAAAGAGCCGTGTGTGCCACATGCATGTCTTCTTTATAGAGACTTAAATAAAGCCATTTTGGGTCTCATTTATAGAAGCGATCAATCGATTAGATACAACTGTCAGATAGTTTATCAAAGAGTGGATCACAATGAAAAGAGTACACAGTAATGTAACACAAAAAACACCATCATCACGCGACATGATGCGACACAACAGCAGCAGATCAATCACCTTTTCTTCCCTTGTAAAAATACTAGTGGCAACGTATGACTTTGCTAATTGGAATGTCTCATCAATGTTAAGAGTATCGATAACCATGGGAACGGAGAAACAAGAAAGAACCACCTTGATAAGGTATACTGTCGAGCCACGGTTATGCAGTGCAATAATCACTTGTACCAATAGCAAGTAGCTCTCGATTGATAATGTCCTAGTTACAAATTCGCTATACCATATGTATGATGATACGATCAGCTTCAGATATGGGATATGTTGTAATCAAGACTGATGATTTACCCCTGGGTTCATTATATTGTCACTGGGTGCTTTATTCATCACTCTCTGAGTGTTGATCATGTTGCAGCCGGAAATTTTCGCAAGACAGGAACACACTTTTCTTTCTCGTCATGGATCAAAGCAACCCTTCACTCGGTCATCAGCATTATGATGCCTATTCTGTTAGATCTCCTTCTCTTGCATCACCACGTGTCCATCCTACATCACCAGGTCAATATATGGCACCGGGTGGTGGTGGTCGATCTACACCCAATTTCCGCAAAATGGCCCTGACACAACAGCACCATCCAATTGTTGCAGATGCTTCAAGTCGATCACAGCATGTGTACATGGCAAATCCTGCAATACACGATAATGTGCCACCGATGCCATCTATGCACCCCATGTACATGTCACCATCCATTCATCGGCAGCATCCTAATATAGTTGCTTCATCACCAGCAATGACAGCTACACCACCAGTACATCGTCACAGTCACCACCATCATCATCATCACCATCGTCATACATCATATCATCATCATCAACAGAGCTATTCTATGCCATCATCACGTAATGATCCATCAAAAAGAACAAAGCGAGTGCCATTGTACAAGGGAAATTTAGTGATTGAATGCCCTGTGCCATCACGTCTTATGCATGCCAATCCACGCAAAGATACAGAATTCAGCCACATGCGTTATTCGGCAGTAACATGCGATCCAGATGATTTTGGTAGATCACGTTACACCCTACGCCCTCGTCTTATGAATCGACAAACAGAGTTATTTATCGTCATGACCATGTATAATGTATGTACCATGGTATGTTTACCTAGGACATGCCTAACATGCAATGTACATTTATAGGAAGATCGTGAATTGTTTTGTCGAACAATGCATGGTGTGATGAAAAATATAGCTCATCTATGCTCAAGAACACGTTCACAAATGTGGGACACGGAAGGATGGAAAAAGGTGGTTGTATGTATTGTTGCCGATGGCCGAAACAAGTGCGATCCCGATGTATTGAATGTGCTTGCAGCCATGGGTGTATATCAACGAGGTGTTGCTAAAAATATGGTCAATGACAAGGCTGTCAAGGCTCATTTGTACGAGGTAAAATTGAACTTCCATTCTTGAATATACACATGCATGTTATGACTCGAGTTCCCCTATTACCCCACTTTTAACTCCATGGCATGTAGTACACAGTGCAAGTATCTGTGGATCCGGATATGCGTATCAAGGGCGCTGAAAGGGGCATTGTGCCAGTGCAGATTCTCTTTTGTCTCAAGGAACAAAATGCGAAAAAGATCAATTCTCATCGCTGGTTCTTTAATGCTTTCGGCCCGATTCTTCAGCCGAATGTGTGTGTTTTGCTGGATGTAGGAACACGTCCTGGTAATACATCCATTTATCATCTCTGGAAAACATTTGACCTTAATGCTACCATTGCTGGTGCATGTGGTGAGATCCGTGTGCAAACCAAAGGTGGCATGGCATTATTAAATCCATTGGTGGCAGCACAAAACTTCGAATACAAAATGTCCAATATCCTCGATAAACCGCTTGAATCCGTGTTTGGATATATATCTGTATTACCAGGTGCATTTTCGGCATATCGATATGCTGCTCTTCAGAATGATTGTCATGGAAATGGTAATAGATGTGTGTGCGCATAAAGAAGGGTCAAGTGCTAATAGGATGTATAACATAGGTCCATTGCAAAAGTACTTTTTAGGTGAACATGGTGTATCAGCATCATCTGACATCTTCACAGCTAATATGTATCTTGCTGAGGATCGGATTTTATGTTTTGAATTGCTGGCAAAGAAACATGAAAAATGGGTGCTCAAATATGTGCAATCTGCATTTGGTGAAACCGATTGCCCTGATCAACTTCCCGAATTCCTTTCACAACGGCGTCGTTGGTTGAATGGAAGTTTCTTTGCTGCCATTTATTCCACGTGCCACTTTCATCGCGTATGGAGTACGAGTCATTCCGTGGCAAGAAAGTTGATGTTGACTGTGCAGTTTGCATTCAACTTTGCCAACCTTGTTTTCAATTGGCTAGGCATGGTAATTGATACATAATTCCCACTTTATGCATGCTCTTTCTCATATCATCGCAGGCAAATTTCTATTTGACATGTTATTTTGTCAGCAAATCTCTCTCACCACCTGATATGGACCCCATTGGCAATCGATGGGGTGAACGAATCTTTGAATCATTACGGTATCTGTACATCTTTTTATTCATCGTGTCTTTTATATGCTCGATGGGAAATCGACCACAAGGGTAAGTGGTGCATGGCACGTGGCCATTGTAGATGCGTATCATTTGATGTATGTGCTCACTGCATGAGATGATGCAGGTCCAAATGGATGTTTGTGGTCTCTGTATTGGCGTATGCAGTTATTATGGGCTATACCATTTTCGCGGGAGGATGGCTGATGCGCCAAAGCATTGTCAAGGGCATGCAGGAAACAGGATGGAGCCAAGATAACAATGCAATGATTAATCTTGGGATCCTTATCGGTGAACCAGAATTTCGAAACATTTTCATATCAACCATCTCAACCTACGGGCTCTACATCTTGTCAAGCTTGTTTTATCTTGATCCATGGCACATGATCACAAGCGTGATTCAGTATCTACTCTTGCTTCCGACTTATGTCAACATCCTTAATGTATATGCTTTTTGCAATACGCATGATGTCAGGTAAAGTAAGCTTGCACATGAGATTGTTTGCTTTCACTCAACATTGAAATCTATAGTTGGGGTACCAAAGGGGATAATTCATTACCAATGGATCTTGGTGTGGCGAGTAAACCAGTCAACAACACTGAGAAAGGAATTGAGGAAGTGGAGGTGGAGATGGCGGAGGAACAGGAGATGATTGACAAGTATTATGACGCCGCTTTACAAAACTTGCAAATCAAACAAGACATTGTAACACAGGTATGTAGGAGTGTAGTTTGATCAAGAAAAACAGTATTTTAAACATGCATTGTAGAGCCGACCACCTCATATGAAGCAAGATGACTATTATCGTGGATTCAGGACCAGACTTGTGTTGGCCTGGATAGGTTGTAACGCATTGTTAGTAGCATTTGTCACGAGCGGAAGTTTTCGATCCTTCTTATCAACTGATGATCAAACGGAAGAAGAATATATGCGAGAGGTATCCATGTCCTACACTGGTGTTGTTTTGTGGACGGTGGCTGCCATATCAGCATTTAGATTCTTTGGTAGCATGATGTATCTTTTATTACGTTGTTTCCGATTGTAAAATAATATATAAAAGGATGAGTGTACAGTCTATAATCTTCCCATCCGTGGCTTTTGTGTCGGATTGAGACCTTGCGTTGAGCAGGATGTGTTACACGGGGCGATAAGCCCAATGGATGCACAATATTTTTAGTGAAATGTTATGTTTATGATTTGATGTCATCATTGTATTTAAAAGTGGAACATTACAAGGCAGGTGACAATGGTTGTGAGCAATTTGCATTAGCCAAGTAGTAGGTAGACTAAGCCAACTAAAGGATGAATGTTTTGATTTGGTATCGCCTGGATGATCTGCCAATCAGTTTAGCCATGAGGGATCGAACTAAAATAAGAGACAAGGCTTCTTTACCGATTTAGGATACATCCAGAAAAGGTTCCTCGCTCCTTTTTTTCTTTCCTTTTCTTTCTTTTCTCAAAGCATACTTTCTTGCATCACAACACCATGCCAGCTGCTACCATGGTATCGCAAGGGCCTGCTATCATTGTGCCTGATGCCAGCAGCGATAATACATTCAATCATCACCATAACAACTTTGTTGCCAAGCGGAAGAACTCTCTATCATCCTCTTCTTTTGAACTTGATACCCGATCACCTACATCACCCACTCATTACTTTAAACAACAACTCTACAACCGCAACAATGGCGGGTTTAGTGATGCACCCCAGTCGCTTCCAACACCACCATTGCCATCGTCAGAGGAATACAGTTATCCACCTTCATTGCAACCCCATCAACAACAGCAACCCTCTCCTCCTTCATCCACTGGTTTTCCTTCATCAGCCTTCAAAGACCACGATCTTGAAACTGATCTGTCGACTCGTCATGTCGACTCGACTCGAGTGAATCCCTTGCAAAATCTTGTTAACCTTGTGGTTCCTCATCAGTTCTCGTTATCGGACAATCTCAAATTCATTCTCAACTGCTGCATGTGGTATTCATCATCGTCTTTAACGAACAATACTGGCAAACAGATCTTGAATGTATTCCGATATCCAGTGACATTGACATTTGTACAATTCGGCCTAGTGGCGCTATTCTGTTATACGGCAGCTGTACTCTTTAAAATCACCGATATACGTAAACCAACACATCGGATAGCATCAACCATGTCTCCTTTGGCTGGTTTCTTGATCGTGGGTCATGTATTCTCAAGTATTGCCATCAGCCGAGTACCCGTGAGTTTGGTACACACTATCAAGGTAATATACTATTATTTGTGTACCCCACATGGATGGATCATTAATGCAATTTGATTATTAGGCATTGGCACCTTTATTTACGGTCATGTTTTATCGATTCATCTTCAATGTCAAGTATTCATCAAGTGTTTACGTATCACTGTTACCACTGACGCTTGGTGTGATTCTCGCTTGCACGTTCACCTTCTCCAACAATTTGATTGGCTTGACCTGCGCATTCTTATCCTGCCTTGTCTTTGTCACTCAAAACATCTTTAGCAAAAAGTTGCTATTCAAGGAATCCAATCTCGGCAAGGGTGATCCCAACAAACTTGACAAGATGAACATGTTGTTTTATTCGTCATTATTATCGTTTGTCCTCATGTCACCCTTGTGGTTGTATTCGGATGGTGGTCGACTCTTATTCAGTGAACAAGAACAACGGGATGTCAGCACAACACAATTGATCATGTACTTTCTACTCAATGGAATCACCAACTTTTCTCAAAACTGGTTCGCATTTACGACTTTAAGTATGACTTCACCAGTGACTTATTCCATTGCATCCTTGGTGAAACGCATTTTCGTGATTGTTATGAGCATTATCTGGTTCGGTCAAGTCGTATCATTCGCACAATGGATCGGTATTCTATTGACATTTGTCGGATTGTGGATGTATCAAAGCGCCAAGCGGGATGTCGATCGTGGAGAATCTAGGATACGGGAGAAGTCACTGGATGTATTACCTACTTCATCCTCAGCAACCACAGATGTTGGTAACGACCATGTTGGATCATCGTTGCAATCATGGATCGCTGGACGATGGAATGCTGCAACGGCTGGAAGGGATACCAAGATCCACTAACACACCATCACAACCTCCCCCACCTTCACTCCCCTCCTTGATATTCGCCCAATGTTCATATCACTTGTATTCTCGCTTGTATACAATTCTCTGCATTTTATCCCACCGCATGCCCCCGTTTTCTTTTTGTTTTGCTTATTAGACTACAGATTTATAATGAAAATGAAAATGTTTTCTTTTGGATACATCTTGATGTGGAATGTCGAAAAGGGATATCTTAATACTAGGGGTAGGATGGAGTATCATAAGTCAACAAGTGGTACATGTGGTTGGAGGACTCCAAATGTAGATGTTAGCAACAATGCATAAAAGTGTCAAAGAAGCCGCCTGTGCAATAATGAGCCATTTAAACTTGGGATCGAGATCGCCAATATCCCACCAACTCATCTAAACCATAACAAAGAATCAATACAATGCATTCATTGTCTATACTGATTACTTGCCAATTTTCGCAAACACAATGCATAAACAAGAACGCTAATGCCTAAAACATATGGATGTCAATAGATTGGATACACAAAGCATCCTTCTTTACTCTTCAACTTGCCAAATAAAAAGTGAACAGGCGACTTTCCAAAACCATGCACCATGGAGCTCAGCAACGTGAACGCAACAAACCCCATGACGAGGTACGATAAAGCATTGTTGATAAATCGTTCCTAACAATCATGACCAAATTCAACAACTGTACTCTTCAAGATGCGACTTGGTCTTGGTAACGACTTATTACTTGACGACTGGTGCCTTCAAACAGTGGTGGATCGTACTCCATGCATTCAAAGGAAAAGACCGAAACGACATGAACGGACGCAGTTCTGGGGGAGCAGTTCAAATTGTGTGCTGGATATAATCAGTTGCGTTATCTTGTGATATGAGCACATGATTCATCATATCTTGAGTTAACACACGCACACACACACTCTCTCCCTTCTTCCCATATGAGTGATAATGTTTGGTTTCGATATAACTCCTTCTTTCTGGTGATCATAAGTAGTTACTATTAAGACTACCTCCCCCTTTGATCCGCATCCCATTGTTTATTATTGATAGATGATGATGAAGATACCATGGTGATGATGTATGCAGAGTGAATGTAAGTTTTTTTTATTTCGTGTTGATAGGGAAAATAAGGGTGATCTCAAAATGCCAACTGTACTGCAATACTTTTTAACTCTTGGTCAGTATGCATAGGTTGATTTCCTTATTCAGCTTCAGGGTCCTTCCATGACTGGCCGCGCCCTTGGACTTTGTACTGTTTGTGCCTGCTCTTCAATGTTATGTCAATCAAACCCGTCGAAACTCCAATATATCATTGTTCTAGCATTTCCTGATTTCAAGACCCTGATGATGGATGCAACAACCAATTCCCAAAACCTAGCTGCAAGACCGTTTTACTTACCATTTTACATCATCAATCCCTTGCTGCTGAACAATCCCATTTGCTGGTTGAGATCAAAGGTAGATAATGTGGATCAAATGGGTGAGTACTATTCACCTAGTATCACCAGTAATTATTTTGGTTCTCATACTGGGAATCTGCATAGATCTTGCGCATGAATGGACCATTACTGGTACAAATGCCAGCCAAAGTACAATGCATATCACTCAAGATCATACTATTTGGTATCTCTGTCGCTCCCTTCTCTCAATACCACGCACATCTGTGTTTGTGTTTATCATGTTGGATGGCTATTGTGCGGATGATTGGGGACCGTGGACCAATATCAAAGTAAGCGATACACACAATTTGTCACTCTCGCTCTTGCTCTTTGATTATATCAAGGTCTCCGCTTTATTAATCATCATTAACAACTATAGCATGATAAGGGCTTTCCAAAGCACCTTTCCAGCTTTAAATGGTGTCTCCGATCCATGAAGGTATATATTACAGTCGCTCTTCTTTGTTTCGATCACTTATACTTTTTCTTTCTTTCATTCAACAGCTACTTACTTGTTCTTATTTATCTCAACATGCTCTTTGGCCAGTATATGATACTGCCCATATTGCTCTTCCTTTGCTATGGGACAACACTTGTCAACTCGTAAGTTGTTATTGCGATTGATGCTGTTAATTCTGCATTGCTAAACTTTATGTCATAGCTTCCCTGCCCTGTTTGGATTTGGTTCATCGTTGACACACGTTGATCAAGCTCTACCTACACCCGAAGCTATTACTCAAGGTATAACCATGATTCAAGTTATCCATACACTTTTCCGTGCTAACATTAGGAAAACAATCTAGTTTCCTCAAAACTGGATACTGTTGATCTACCCATGCTTCCTACTATCACCGACAGTATGCTTATCCACTACTGCTTGAGTAATCGTGAACATGAAAACTGCAGAGGAATGTTCGATATGCTGCATACATACTTTACTGAAAAGCTTTCAGAAGACGAACAATTCCGTATTGTAGCTCATCATAAGGTATATATATATACTGATCTATTCTTTGATGTGCATTGAAGAATAACTCAAGATGATCTATAGGTTCCAATGGATAAGCGTGCAGATACATCATTGGCACATGTGAAGGTAAGCTTCGAAAAATGATTGGAGCATGGAAGCAAAATGCTTGTTTGTGCTTCACATAATGGGATTGAAATATTGACTAATAGAATATTCATTGATGTTATTATAGCGTGAGCAAGTGCTTTATGATGGAGTTGCATATTGCCCCTGCAGCCCAGGTTCTACTACTGGCGCCACACCCAACGATCAAGCCACACCCTGCACTGCAGCCGCCACGATTACTGTTGAAAACACAGCTACGGTGACAACTGCTGCTGCATCAGGTGATTGCCAAGCAACAGTAACTCTAAAGGAAAATTGTGATGCAACAGCAACCAATGGTCAAGGAGTTGATTCTTCCATCAATGGACCCACTGCTAGTTGCCAAACTATCGCTACAGTCACTCAAGGTCCAACAACCACAGTAACAAGTGTGCTTACAAATTCTGCTATCGCATGCAGTGATTCTGCTATTGTTGATGAAGGTGGATCAAAAGAGACTATTACTGTAAGCGAGTGCCAGGCGACTGTTACCAACAATGCTTGTGATCAAACAACCACCAGTACAGTATTGAAAACAAATACAGTGGAAGAATGTCATTCTACAGTGACCAGCATGGTGTTTCAAACGAGTACAGTAGAAGAATGCCATTCAACAATGACCAACACTGTACCAACTTCTTCTGCTACCTCAAATCATGTTACTCAACCATCACCATCAACCATGCCTTCCTTGGACACAACACCACCCGTTGGTGAACAAACATCAACACCACCAACGTCACCTACATCGCCTGTATCACCTACATCACCCGTTTCACCTACATCGCCTGTATCACCTACATCACCCATTTCGCCTACATCTCCCGTATCACCAACAACTCCCATATCACCAGCATCTTCTAATACAGGTAATTGTCTTAGTATATCATGGCAAAGACTATTCGATTAACTATACAACACATCCAGGACCAGCAACTGTTAGCACACCGACAACACCAAGAACTCCAACGACATCATTGTGTATGTATTGACTGCATGTAGCGTTCAACTACCAAATATGATCTGACACCTACTCTTATAGCTCAAACGACAACTAAGGATTTGCCATCATCATCCATGCCTGGTTCATCCACAGTACCTAACACAGGTAAATATAATTTTTGCTTTATGCGGTATTGCATCATAGACTTATCAATATCATCAGCAGGTACACCAACAACCACAGTTCCTGGAGGAAGCACAGGTACAGTAGAATCATTTATTACAAGACCAATTACTCATAAAAAAAACACTATAACATAGCATCGACATCATCCCTTAGAGGATCAACCGCATCAACGCCTAGTCAATCGACAACAAGTGTGATTTTACTCCCCACTTATTCCGTATCCTCTGACCTAACGCCAACAACCAACACACCTGCAACAACAGGTCCATTAACTACCAGTAATGTGTTTGAGAGCAGCAGCACTAATTCAATCACTACAACTCCTGGTGATTCCAATACTGTTACATCTCCAACACCATCTAGTGGTTCTAATACCGTTACATCTCCAACAGCACCATCAACATCATCAGGACCAACAACCATCATCCTCACTTTCCCTTCGGGTACTTTAACAATCACAGATACCACGGTTGATATCTTTGGATCTACTGATATTGGATGGGGTGCTTCGGTTGGTGGAGATTGGAATATCAACTTTGGTCACGAGATCTTGAGTGTTTCCAGCTCACCATCTGCATCATTACCCACAACAACGGTTGTGCCAAGTCAAACAACACCGATTGCTACTCCAACAACTGTACCAGGAACAGTAGCTACAACCACACCTGGTGGTGGAACAACAACTCAACCTACTACCACTACACAACGTATCATCACGCAGCAAACCACGCCAACAACTACCGTGCATGTTGCAACCACACCCCAGACCACTACCACTGCACCTAATCACCATGGATCTACTACTTTAGGAACTACGCCATTAACAGCTACTACTGCAACGGCTACTACAACCACTGGTGTTGAACACAGAACAACAACTACTGGTGGTGAGCACACACCCAATAGTAATGAGCATACAACCACCACGACATCATGTGATACATCAACGATCACAGCCATGACACCTATCACCACCACAGCTATTGAACACCATACCAAGCCCAACAATGAACATCATACCAAACCCCATAAGGGACATCATGGAAAACATCACCATAAGCATCATAAGCCCACAACCACTGATGTTATTTCTCCTCCAGTAAGTTTCGTCATCATTGGAGTTTCATTGTTATATACTAACTTGGACTCTTTGTCAGGTACCCACTCATTGTTACCAACAACCAGGAGGAGGACCTGTGCACTGTGTTACTTTGACGGATGAAATGCCACCGGTAAGTGTTCACTTATATGGAAAGATGTTTGCTCATTGTGTATGCATGATAGCTTCCAACAACCCATTGTTATCAACAACCAGGAGGTGGTCCAACCCATTGTGTTACCATCACTGCACCCTCTCGGCCTGATTTGACTGAAGAGACTCCAACCCCTGATGAAGATTGCGAGACGGATGATCTAGGCCACGTAAGTTTACATGCATCTAAGGTGGTATGGATGGTATCTCACATTTTATTGATAGCTTGTATATCCACATGAAATGGAGGAACACAAGGATCATTGGAAGGATAAAGATCATTGGAAAAAGTACAAGCACTGGCATCACAAGGATCATGATGGTGACAAGGAATGGGATGATGAAGAAGATGAAGATGATGATGGTAAGTGATGACCCAAAGGCATCCCTATTGACACTTTATTGAATGCATCCATGTAGATGATGACGAGGACTGGGATGAAGATGATGAAGATTGTGATGAAGATGAAGACTAGATGCTAAGCTACGCTCGTATACCATTCTAACATTATTCGCTGTTTCATGTATATCATTTATTAGCAATTTGCCTTTCTGTTTTTGATTTTCATTTAATTGACACTACTTGTATTACAATGCTGTTACATTCAATTCATAAAGTTCTCGTAATTTTCCATAACATTACTCATGGCTGTAAAGTCGAGGATTTCTGCTTGTTGTTGGGAAGTCTTGACAGCTTCATCGATCTTGGATTCAGGTTGATATAAACAAGAATATTCTGGCTTGTGTTCTGGCATCATACCAGGGTTGAAACTGTAATTGTATGTTTGTTCGTGTAACTCCCATCGACCACGGCGTCTCAAAGGATGTTCTTGGTCCAACTCAGTTGAATCGGCAAACTTGGCCAAATCGATCGTAGCAGGATCACTGAGTGGGGTGTCTTGACCAACAACCACTTCAACATAAATGGTGTAACTACGCATATCATTGACAACGGCTCGCATCCATCCACGAATGGGTTGAGTAGCATTGACTGCTAAAGGTTCACGGAATAGGAAACGCACTTGTTGCCAATGGGTACGTTCAGCAGCTGGACCAGTTGACATTTCCACCGTTGTATTGGGGATACTAGCAGGTGCATTGCCGTCATAAGGTGGAGGAGCAAAGATCAAATCGAACCATCCTGCGACACCATGCATTAATCCAGTGTAACCTGCCAACCAAGTAAATGGCATTGTCATGTCATGTAACTGTTCCATGGTCACTGTTGAGAAATCAACCGGATGAGAATCCAAAATAGTGGGTGTACTGATAAGATTGCGAGGATCAAAGTGTCCCACCACAGGCATTCCTACACAATAGGTCATTTCGTCAGTGTATATAGAGAGAATCATACCATCCCCCAAGTTGTAGCTTCTTTACCAAACATTTCATCTCTTGCATCCTTGTACAATGAAGTAAAGTTGATACCGTAAAATGAAGTTTGTTCCCTAATATTAAATGGATCAGATAGATGTAGAAGGAAAGGTTATTGAGCCATACGAACCAGAAGCGAGCCTTGGCCATGGTTTCACTCCAAAGAGTAGCATCAGTAAAGGGAGCCAAATAAATGTTGCCTTTGGAAGGGAAGAGTGCACCACCTGGTTTCAAGTAATGATCTCTTGCATAAATGTAACTTTCCAACTGGGAGGAAACGCAAGTGGTGTACATGGGGTCAATTATGCCATTGCCAGCGCGCCTTGAGTATAGAGGGAGAGGTTTTGATTGCCTACCATGCGTTCGTGAAACAATAACACACCAATTGGCTCGGAAATGATAGTATCGACCTTGGGAATAGGTAAATCCTTGTCTTCAATCTTGGCTATAGAAAGAGAGACATCAATATCAGTATTATCTTCACGTCAAATCATAAAGCATGTTACCATTCACTACAGTGACCTTGTTGCGTAAAAAGCTATTGGTGTTTTCATGCTCTACTAGCTTTTTCATCTTGTTGGCCATATTGGATGCTTCCACAGCGTACACTTGAGACGCGCCTGCTTGTACTGCAAAGTACGAAAGAATACCCGATCCAGCACCGACATCAAGCACAGCCTTGTCCTGGAAACATCCAGGTCCATTCATCAGAATCGCAGAACGATAAGTCGAAGTGCGTACTGTATCTTGCAACATGTTTTGCTACCCACATGTCAGTCACTGCTTGTAAGACGCGTTGATCCTTGTAATTTAATGAACTACCTGATGTTGGAGCATGGCATAATAACCAAAGTATTGTGGATCACGGTGTTCGACACCGGGTTTGTTTTCTTCCTTATCTTCTTTGCCGGACATGATAAAAGAGCAAGTGAGAAATAAAAGAGAGAGAGAGAGAGAGAGAGAGAGAGCAGAAGGTAGAAAATGAATGTTTTTCGGAGTGCTGTCAGATACAGCGTAACTTATCTTTGCCTATGCACGATCCCCCATCAACACACAAACAACAAGGATGAATGACAATCCACGAATAAATTATTGAACAATGATTATTGTAATCTGATGAATGTAGCTATTGCTATGATATACCTCTTTGGTTACTTTATCTTTGATATCAAGGCAGTAGGATATAGAGTGGATTGCAGCGTGTGCTTAATATAATGTATGATTAAAGCACTTGCATAGTCCATTACCCGTATCCATGTATGTGATAAAGATAGCATGGTTGTTAAGGATGATGCATGAAATTGACGTGTATCATCTCATCTCTTTCGCTTCTCTATCCATGAGCAACTTTGCATTACTTGAAACCATTCTCTATACTCCCACACAAGGTGAATGTTTTATTCTCCATATATTCATTCAAAGTCTAACTCACTCTATATATCAATAGGATTCTACCTTCTCGATTTGCACATTGGTCGTCTCTTGCGTTCAGCTGCTGAATTTCACGATCGCAACCCATCACTCTTTAATACGATCCCTTCCCCTGATGCCATTCGCCAGTGTTTGTATAATGCTGTTCCCAGTGACAGCACGTTCAAGCGAGTAAGCAATACTAGCGCTTCTGTAAAATGGGTCGTTTACCTATTATTTAGGTGCGTTTGCTATTAGACCAAGACCTTCACGTTGAATACACGATACTTGATTCATCTGCTGCGCAAGCGCCCGCTACATTGATGGATGTTATTGCACAAGAACCAACATTAACAGTGATGCTCGACTCACAGCCATTGGCCTGTTCAACCACGGATCCATTTCTCAGAAACAAGACAACACAACGAAATGTTTACAATGAAGCACGACAACGTGTGGGTTGTGGTACCGAGAATGGACCCTTTGATGTCATTTTGTGGAACAAGGATCGTCAGGTGACCGAATCAAGTATTGCCAACGTAGCCATCCAATCATTGGGAGAAAATGGACACCATGTATGGAAAACACCATCAGTAGAATGCGGCAAGTAAACATATCGTAGATTAAGATGGGTGATTGATAACATCCTATGTAGGTTTATTACCAGGTGTATTTCGGGAAGCACTCTTGGCAAATGGGGAATTGGTTGAGGATATCATCACAGTAGATGAGCTTATGCATGCACAAAAGGTGAGAATCATGATCTGTTACATACTCCTAAAAAGTCACTGATCCAACGGTTGTAATAGAATGGCCAAGCCATTGTATGCTTCAATTCAGTTCGGAAACTATACCGAGTACAAGTGATTGAATTCAGCAAATAGCATTGGTGTCATATTCATCACAAAAAGATTAGATAGAGTGAAATTCTTTAATGTCAAGAGTAGCTATTGAAATCAAACTTGTGTACAATAATATCTATAATTTGTATTTACAAAACAATGTGCTTTGGAATGGGTTTTTACTACATGTTTATGCTTCATCCATATCTTCATCTTCCTCATCCATGGGTTCCTCAACGACATAATCGGATTGACTCTCATGATTGCGAAGGACTTCAATGGTATCATGACTTGTCACATCGACCTTGGCTTTTTCACCTGGACGAATACCACCATCGATAATAAGTCTTGCCAAAGGATTGAGCAACTTTTGTTGGATCACACGGTTAAGAGGACGAGCACCAAAGACCGGTTCATATCCATGGACACCAAGCCATTCCTTTGCAGGTTGTGAAACATCGAGAGTGATTTTACGATCAGTCAAACGATCTTGAACTTCTTGTAAGCGCACATCCACGATATCAGTAATGTTGGTTTGTGATAGTCGCTCAAAGATGACAATTTCATCAATACGATTGGTGAATTCAGGACTAAAGTGTTGACGAACAATTTGTTGAATTTGCTCCTTGAGAACGATACCAGCATCCGATTCAGGTGCAGCATTTCCTTGAGAAGCAAGCAAGTGAGCACCAAGATTCGATGTCATGACAATGATGGTGTTGCGGAAATCAATGCGTCGACCCTTGGAATCATGAATGAAACCTTCATCAAGCACTTGCAGTAATACATTGGCTACATCTTTGTGGGCTTTTTCCAATTCATCCAACAAGACCACCGAGTAAGGTTTGCGGCGTACAGCATCAAATAATCCACCTTCTTCATATCCAACATACCCAGCTGGTGCTCCCTATTGAAAAAAGAATATAAGTCTATGCACAAAATCACTTGTCATGGTGATTGAAACTTACCAAAAGTTTGGATACACTATGTTGTTCCATCAACTCGCTCATATCAATACGAATTAATGCACGTTCATCATCAAACAAGAATTCTGCAACTGTCTTGCACAAAAGTGTTTTACCAACACCTGTGGGACCAAGGAAAAGGAAACTAGCGAGCGGCTTATTGGGATCTTGAAGACCAGCCTTGGAAAGACGAATGGCATTGGATACAGCACGAATAGCAGCATCTTGACCCACCACCTTGCGTTTGAGTTCAGTTTCCATATTCAGCAATTTCTCGCGCTCGGTTCTTGCTAGATTATGCACAGGAATACCAGTCCAACGAGATACAACTTCCATAATTTGCTCAGGACGCACCAATTCACTAAGACCAGTGCTTTGATCACTTTCTGCCATTTCTTGCAACTTGCGTTGTTTCTCTTCCATCAAAATCTTGATACGTTGTTCCACATCAGGAATGGCATAATATTCGATATCAGCTGCAGTAGCAAGATCATATCGATTACGAGCTTCCATGGCCTTGCCTCGCAGTTCATCCAATTTCTGCTTGAGATCTCTGATTTCATCCAAACGACCCTTATCCATTTCGTATTTGAGCTTGAGTGGTTTAAGTTGTTCTTGTACTTGAGCCATTTGTTGTCGCACTTGTTCCAAACGTTCTTGAGATTCCTTGTTATTCTTTTCCTTGCTAAGAGCCATAGCTTCAATCTCAAGTTGGAAATGTCGACGTTCAAGCACATCAATTTCTTCAGGCTTTGAATCGAGTTGGACACGGGTATTGGCAGCAGCTTCATCAATCAGATCAATGGCTTTATCCGGTAGGAAACGGGTGGTGATGTATCGATCCGAAAGTTGAGCAGCTGACACCAAAGCGGCATCCATAATCTTGACACCATGGTAGTTTTCGTATTTTTCTTTCAAACCACGAAGAATGGAAACAGTAGCTTGAACAGATGGTTCACCCACATCAACTTTTTGGAAACGACGTTCAAACTATAGATATAGATAATTAGTATCAAGCAATAAATCAAATCATCATCATTACTTACAGCTGGATCCTTTTCAATCACTCGGTATTCGGTCAAAGTGGTAGCACCAATACATCGTAATTCACCACGCGCCAACATGGGTTTGAGCAGATTGGCAGCATCCATGGATCCTTCACCTTTACCAGCACCAAGCACTGTATGAATTTCATCAATAAAGAGAATGACGCCATCTTGGGATTCCTTGACTTCCTTGAGAACAGCCTTGAGTCTTTCTTCAAATTCACCACGATATTTCGCACCAGCAATCAATGCACCCATATCAAGAGCAAAGAGTTTGCATTGAAGGGTTTGAGGAACATCACGCTCAACAATACGGCGTGCAAGACCTTCGACAATAGCTGTTTTGCCAACACCAGGTTCACCAATCAAGACTGGATTGTTCTTTGTACGACGAGCAAGGACACGAATGACACGTCGAATTTCATCATCACGTCCAATCACGGGATCAAGTTTACCGCTTTGTGCCATTTGTGTTAAATCAACAGCGTATTTCGATAGCGCTTCATACACTTCTTCTGCATTCTTGCTATCGACACGACGATTACCACGAATCTGGGATACAGCATTTTCGAGTGCTTGTTTGGTGACACCAGCATCTTTCATGGGTTGGAAGGATTGATCTTCATCAGCAAGTGCGAGAATAATATGATCGATCGAGATGAATGAATCTTTTTGCTGCTTCATATGCTTTTGAGCATTGCGTAAGAGTTTGGCGGTGCCTGAGCCGATACTGATTTCAGCGGGTGGAGGATCTTGTGTAGGCAAATGAACCATTTGACTCTTGTATGCACGTTCCACTGTGGATGGTTCAGCACCTGCTTTTTCAATGACAGACTTGAAGAGGGATTGGCCATCGGTTTCGTCAAAGAGTGCACATGCAATATGTGCAGGGTAGATTTGAATATGACCAAATTCGCGGGCAAGACTTTGGGCAATGCCCAATGCTTTTTCGACTCGTTCAGTAAATTCTAGACCAGACATGATAAAAAAACAAAAAGAAAAAGAATGTAGGGTTTGGACTTGTTGCATGAATGGGGGTTTATATCTAGGGTTAGCACTTGGCTATCCCGAAAATTCGGGAAAGCTCCGGAAGCATTTCAAACCCAGGCGATCCACAACATTCTCCCATTTTCTCCAAGTTGCTCGATCGCATCACCTGATTTATATCAATGACTGAATATGCGTTTAGCTATGCTCATTGTCATGGCTTTTATAATAAAGTATCGTTACGATGCTCCTATTATGGTATATGCAAAATAATAACAATCTGCCTTTATGAATGAAACCCGTGGAGTCATTGTGTATGAGCATAGGAAATGTGGACATTGCTAGCAAAGGCGACAATGATGACAACTGCATTCTTGGTGTTAGGGATTATGCATAAAGTATATCTAATGGGACACTGATTTACACGATCACATGATTCCAAAAGTTAAATAAATAGAAAGCACCAACAGCTCGGTAATTCCCACTGTATCCGTTATGGAATACCTTCCCAAAACATGATTCACATTTGGGTAGTTGAGCAGTAAAGTGGCTGATGGTGTTGCTGATACTTTATCTTGGGTGAATAAGACGCAAAGCCACGTGAGGCTGTGTATGACTTGTTCACAGGGCTGGGTTGTCATGTAACAAATCGGACATGATGTTTCTTCCATGCAAGACGTTGATCAACAAAGAAGTAGTGCATATGTATTGACATGGAAGAAATTTATTATAATGGAAGGTGTAATAGTGATAAGGATGGTGGGTAACACATGTTCTAAAGAAATGGCTGTCGATTAGAAACGTGGCAGGCCAATGAGCTGCATGAAGAGAAAGCGGGGAGCGTCGGTGCCTCGTTTTGGAAGAGTGGCACATAACGTAGGACCATGATAGACCTAATATTCCAGTGATATGCACAATTCAACATCCACAGAATCCCCCTTTATTTTGTATCCATCAACCATTCCTTTTTCTCATCTTATATCCTTTCCTTTATAAACACGTATTCATTCGACTATATGACGCGACATAAAGACAACCAATATCAAGCCTGTGAAACTAGAGCACCACTACATTCTTCACCGACACAAGACAACAACAGCAGTAACAGGAGCGCACATCAAGAAGCAACAATGACAACGATTACAATAAACGATCCCAAGACATGTCGCATTTGTGGAGATGATGATCAGGAGAGTGATATAGTAGGCGAGACGAGTACTGGGACGAGTGAGGATCATTCAGCGTATAAGAGACATCAAGTGATGGATAGTAAATCCCGCGGAGGAGCCAAGGATGATAACCCACTGATACGACCCTGTAAATGCAAAGGAAGCATGATGTATGTTCATGTCAACTGTTTAAACCGATGGCGCGTCATGTCTCCAAGGAAAAAATCATATTTATCATGCGATTTATGTGGATATCGATACAATCTTCACCGACCCCGTTATGCAGCTATCGTTTCACATTGTTATTTCATACGAACTATCACATTCATCATTGTATTACTGCTCACACTTGGATTGGCTTATGCATGTAAAGCCATCGATGTTTATGCTATGGGACATGTACCACAACCTGAAAATGACGATTGGCGACAATGGCATGGTCCCACTATTTTATGGATGGATCGTATTTATTTGGCAGCAGGTGTCATTGGCATCTCATTACTTGGATTCTTTTATGTACTCATTGTCTGTATCACTTCAGCAAGCACAACAGCTACAGATGATTACACTTCATTCAACGCGCGTGCTGATGACGATATGCCATGTTGTGGTCAAGCCAACTGTTGGTATGGATGCGATTTCTATATCGCAGATTCTCATTGCCATGGTGATGCAGCCTTAGGTGGCATTATCGTATTTGCTATATTCATGTTTATAACCATGATTTTATTCGGGATCATGGGAGCTGTGGGTGGTGTCTATACGTTTACGGAATCCATTGTAAAACGAATCGCAGGAAGAGTCAAGGAAAGGATACTCGAAGTAGATCTCTGATATTATACCATTTGTGATCAATCATTTTTCAATTGCATATAATGAATCGTATTGAAGAAAATATAAGTTTGTGTGAATGTGTGTGTGTGTGATGGAAGGAATGGAAAACATGGAGAGAGAGATGTGTGTGTGTGTGTGTGAGTGATGGGAAAAAAAGGAAAGCACAAAGAGAGTAAGGAGGAAAAGGGAATAATATCAAATTGTTTATCGTCTGGCATCTGCATATCCTACAACGCGTGGTGGTGAAGCAAGTCTTGTGATGTTGTGTTCGACAGCTGGATGATGACAAATGGGTACGTCTCGTACAGGATTCATCAATGTACCAAGGCTCTTTGAGAATTCATTTACAGCACCAGTGAATAATCCTTCTGCTGCGTTATTGTGATACGCCAAACTACATTGCATGTTTTAGTATATATAATGCTATCCACATGTGCACAATCACTTACTGTTTTGCAAGTTCGTTCACTGTTTGTGCACTATAAACTTCTCCTTCTTGATGCCTTGAAGCAGCCATTTGAATAGCTCTTGTCCAATAGGAATTAAGGTCATTGTATAGATCTCGTTTCAATTGATTATTATCTACAAGTCAAGTGTGAGTAATGGGAAACATGATAAAGATGACCAAAATTTAAATTACCTTCATTTTCCCATGTTGGAAGTCGATGTGTGAGTGCTGTAGCCAATTGAAGAAAGGAGAATGATGTAGTTCCAAAGATGAGCGGTGATGTAAAATAATATGCGTATTGTCGGATCGTATCCTTTAAGAGGAAAAAAGTATTTAGTATGGATAGGTGATTCAATCATGTCAATCGAATGCTTACCATCAACTCAATAAAGGGTGTTCGTATTCTTGAAAACGTATAATCATTCCATAAAGGACCATTGCGATTATATGGGACACTCTCTGTCATTCGTCGTTCCAAGGTGTGTAGCACTTCAGTCGCTGATTGAACAGTAGGTGCTGGGATATACGACATGATATCTTGCCGCAGCTCTGGATGATTGTCGAATAAAGAATGAACAATGTGGATAAGCTTCTCTTTATCCATGTATGCTATTATCGAGTTTAGTTATAAGATGGTGGTTGTAGAGTTGTGTTGTCATTCATACCTAACATATGCGTCAAGCCAGAATCCCTTTGGATACCAGTCTTGGATCGTTTCACTTCGTTCACTCTATAAGCTTCTCTTCCATTACGATAATGTCGTTCCGGTAAAGATCGTGGTAATGTCATCGTGGGTTGTGCGTCCTGCATGTCTTCGTCTTCGGAAAGTCTTCGTTTACGACCTAAAAGAGTGAAATATTGTTCAATGAGCTGCACCATGAGAAGAGTAACAAGTTACCTTTTGCGATGTTTGTGTGAGAATGGGGATGTAACGTAGTCATTTGGTATTAAGTATTGAAATTGGGGAAAAAAGAGGAGAAAGAGAAAGGGAAGAGAAACGAAAATTGTGATCGTTTTGGCTGGCTCCTCCAAAGGCTATATTCACCTCCCGCTGGTCTACAATCACAGGCCATTACCGCTTCTCAGTCCCTTGTGGATCATACTCCTCATTCGTCATCCATTGGTGCATGGTTTTACTTTGAATCATAGATCAAGATTCATCATAGTTTAGGAGATTCAAGTATTAAAACATATGAAATTACATTGATAAGCAAGCCACGTAATCTATAACTCGCTCACATAACACAAGACACAGTATCCTTATCACTCAAATATCATCACTTTGCTCCTTTCTCCTTTCATCTCAATGCATATGTACTTTATCAAGTAGCAATAAACAATTCCTATTGATCACACAAATGTAATATCCAAGGTTGGAGGATCATATTGGAGCGGTTGTTTTTCCGTTCGTTACACCAGCTTCACCTATGCATTGACCGAATTGGGGTGGGATCATTGAGTACTTGCATTCCTTTTCTACTTTGTTTTTCTATCCTAATGTTACGCCTGCAGTGGCACAAACTAGCTTCTCCTGTGACACTCTATACTTTACGTCCACTTTACTCTACACCATGCCGTTACCATGCTACCATTGTCGACTCTTTAAGGTCCAATTTCAATGCAAAGAAACAAGAACACATTCAATTGGCAAAACGCGATCAAGCTACTATCCTCTCAGTTACTGGTAACTGCGATGGTCTTACTACACGCAAGAACTATGGTCAAGGAGGACCTTCTGCTGATGTCTATGGTCTCGGTATCACGTCACCAAACGAAGTGTAGGTAGTAGGATGCTTTCATTTATTATCCAAGTCCTAAAGCAAGATGCTTTCCTTAGGTTTATCAATAATGAACTCAATCTGCGTTATGTCAATGTTTACGGCTTTGATTATGATGTGAGTTATCAGGGGCATATTCTTTCATTATAGTATCACCCATATCGTATTATGCATAATAGTACACTCTCGCCAACTATACTGACAATCTTTCAAGAGCAATCTATGATATATTGAAGGATATCCTAGTGGACATGATGCGTTATCCAAAGCATATAAAAGGTAATATTAGAGCTCATATCAATCCAAGGGTAGCATTTGATATATCATGTATTCGTAGACCTTCAATTTGATCCAACCTTTGCTATCCGTGGTCTTCATTTCGGTATGTGCTACACAAGCAAAGATCAAGTGATGGGTCATTAAAGGAATTCATCCGATAGATGTGAATAAGGGATGGTTGATGAAGATTGACAACTATGCCAATATCCAGCTCAACACAGTGCATCGTAAGTGAGGAAGAGCAAAGAGATTCAATGTTTTATGGCAAGATGTTTAATATCCATATTACCAGAGGGACGTGTGCCGGTTTATGATCCTGATGAAGTGATACAGCATTTTGGAGGAACGCACATTTCACCTGATTATCTTGCCAACAACATGTTTCAATTAAGTGATCTGTTTTCAGTACCACAGGTATAATAGCTTATCATTCGAGACGTGTAGCATTCAACTCATCATATTTGATAGGCATGCCTTCTCAGTGATATACTTCAATACTTTAAAGAGCACGATATTAGGTAAAAAGAGTGATGACGGATGGAATCACGTGCTTATTAAACAAATTACTATGCGTCATTTCAGCTTCCATCCACGTTACTTGTCTGACGATGTGGGACATGCAGCAAGAATATTGCACACGGGATCCCATATGAATGGAGCATTTGGTGTTGGCGGAAGATTACATATGGCAGTAATTGACGATATTTCTCAATATTTGGAAAAGTCACCCAAGCTCGTCGGATTCATTGAAAGACTCAGAAAACACGGGAAAAAGACATTCCTTCTTACAAATAGCAGCTTGCCATTCATGTAAGGAAAAAGTGGATTGAACCATATCATCAAATTCGTATGTAGCTGATTTCATATTTGTAGCGATCAAGGCATGAAATTCCTTACATCAAATCCAGATTGGAGGGACTTGTTCGATGTTGTGATTGTTAGTGCACGTAAACCAGAGTTTTATCGGTCCCGTCGTCCTTTTAGGCGTGCACAAGAACCAACATGGGATTCAGTGAACAAATTTGAGCCTGGAGAAGTTTACCAAGGTGGCAATTTGACCGATTTCTCTCGTTTGACAGGATGGTAAGCATGATTTGGGGGATATTTGTGTTGCTTGACAATGAACACTGACAAATTTCTTGATTGGTAGGTCTGGGTAAGCGATTTTCTCAAGGAATATCATTGTATTCAAACTTATGAACATGTAGACAAAATGTCCTTTATTTCGGTGATCACGTGTTTTCAGATCTCATTGATCCCACTGTTGAACAAGGCTGGCGGACTGGTGCTATTATTCATGAGCTCGACGCAGAGATTCAAACGCGCAACACAGCATCGTATCGTCACACACTTGCTTGGTTAATACGCATTGAGAACATGATAAATGAAGCCCAGACTTATTACGGACATGAGGAAACACATGGCTTGTACGGTCTTATCAATGAATGGCGAGAGCAACGCCGTCAAGCAAGACATGAATTGAGGAACGTCTTCAACAGCGCTTTTGGTAGTGTCTTTCGAACATATCACAATCCAACCTATTTCGCTGGCAAGATTCGTCAGGTACGCTTAAATGGATTCATCATGTGATGCAGTGTCTGATCTCATATAACATAGTTTGCCGACATCTACATGTCCAGTGTCACCAACTTGGAGCATATCCCTATGGACTATGTTTTTTACCCTGATCGCACCTACTTGCCACAGTAAGTCATATATATCACAGCTATGCTATCATTATCTAACATGGATGATGTGTTTTCAGTGAACGTTTGGTCGAGAGTTTAATCGATACGGGAAGAATCAAGGAATTATTGAGAAGCAATAGGCACAAATGGTAATAGAACATAAATAAAATGTCATTTTTAATGCTTTTTGATTCTATATGATACGAATGGAACTAGTTTTCCTGTCACAAACTGGGGAAATCGCTACTAATCCGCTCGTTTTGATAATACTTGGCGATTAAAAAGGCAACATCAAGCGATTGGTGGCAATTGAGTCGAGGATCACAATAGGTCTGATAGTTTGTTGATAAATCGGTATCCTTCAAATCCATAGAACCGCCCACACATTCTATATGCATATGCAATTAATAAACGAAACATCCCACCATGTCATTAAGTCATACCAGTTACAGAATCGCCAGTTAATTCAAAGTGAACACCATTGAGTTTACTATTGCATTCCTTGTGCACACGAAGCGTTTGTGATAATTCTTGAATAATATCGACGAAATGACGGGTCTTTACACCACCCGATGCGTTCTTGGTATTACCATGCATTGGATCGCATACCCAAACTGGAATATGACCCGAGTTGCGTACTGCTTCAATATGTGCTGGAAGATGTTTATCGACCTTGTCTGCACCGAAACGTGTGATGAGTGTCACCTTTCCAATAGCCTTGGATGGATTGATCTTATCAAGCAGCTCGACCAATTTGTCAGGTTCCGTGGTTGGACCCACTTTAACACCCACAGGATTTTCGATACCACGGATATATTCAATGTGTGCTCCATCAGGTTGTCGAGTACGATCACCGATCCACAAAAAGTGTGCACCTGTATTGTACCATTTCTTTGTTTTGGATGATGGCGAAGTAAGTTGTCGTGTCAAACTGGATTCATAATCGAGTAACAAGGATTCATGGGCCA
This sequence comes from Lichtheimia hyalospora FSU 10163, assembly GCA_025094155.1. NCBI lineage: Eukaryota > Fungi > Mucoromycota > Mucoromycetes > Mucorales > Lichtheimiaceae > Lichtheimia > Lichtheimia hyalospora. Next base: position 46,148 of record PTRB01000017.1, read on the forward strand.
CGAAAAAGTCAACTGATTGTAAAGCTGCGTTTTGAGTTGATCCAGCATCGACGACTTGCATATAATCAAATGCATCTGTCAGGCGTGATACAATTTCTTGGTATTCGTGTCGTACAGCATCCGATCGCACATGATTCAAATTCCAATTGGATGGTGCATGCAAATCTATTATACTAACAAATGAATCTTACTTTGATTCTTTCTCTCTCCTTGTTTTTCTTACCAGCAAATCCAGAATCAAGCAAGGCTCGTACGTAGTTGAGAGTGGCTGCAGAATGGAAATAAGCACTGTGAAGGATATTGTTTTAATACCAACTCGTCCCTGTACAATGTGTATTCATTGCTTACCCTAACAAACGCTCAGGATCGGCCTTGCGATCTTTGGGATCAAATCCATTCACATTATCACCTCTATATATACATCTTTAGTATAATGATCACACACAAACACACAGAGTCATTTACCTGAACGACAAGATCTCTTCACCTTGGTACATTTCAGTTGGCTTGCTTCTAGGCTTAGCATATTGACCAGCCATGCGTGCAACTCGGACCACTGGTGTACGTGCACCCCAAGTCAAGACCAATGACATTTGTAATAACACTTTCAACTTGGCTTCAATGGGATCCTATGATATATCCACGTGGTATCCATGAGTAACATGTACGACACTGGTAACAGACATGTCAAATAGGTCACCTGAGAGCAATAATCGAAGAGTTCTGCACAGTCGCCACCTTGTAAGAGAAACGCCTTGCCTAGTGCCACATCCTTGAGTTGTGCACGTAGCTTCTCGATCTACAACAAGACATGAGTGAACCTATAAGCCAATGGCATTTATGGCACAGACACACACATACCTCTTGAGGAGACACCATGGGTGGCAAACGATTCAACTTGTTGAGTACGCGATCAACATGATCTTGGTCTTCATAAACAACGTCTTGTACAATGGGCTTCGACTTCCAACTGCTTGGGGTCCAATCGTTAGGTGCTGCCATTTTTTTTCTTTCTTTCTTTCTGGGACGTGCACAAGCTGTACTGGCGGCCATAAGTGCGATCTGCCGAAATATATAATCCAGCAAAATGACTCAGACTTAGTCTCAGCTGCATATTGCATCACAGACGAACCTTCCCTGGGCGTGAGCTAAAGAGGTGTTACCTTGACATCTTTGATTAATAAAAGCTATTCTAAATGGTATTTTATAAAGCTGCTGCATATATATCCAATGATATCATTACGCTGTATCCATTGTGAGCATCCCCAACAACCCCTGTGCTTGATGTTGGCATCCACATATTGGTTATCATATTCAAACAATACATTCAGCAATTCTCGTATGCAGTCAAACCCCACATTAATCAATGTTGTATAATTTATATGTGCACGTAAAGATCCATTCATGTTTTTGTACAAGTCAATCTGATATTGCTGCTGCTACTGCTACTGACTACTATCATTGGTGTTGTTCGCTTTACGTTTCTTGGTGCTGCATATATCCAATCCATAATGTTATGCTTGTAGCTATGAAAGTGGTGGCTTGAAAGTGGGTTGCACACCTTTTGACCTTTCTCGAAGGCAGTGATTAAGATGATATCCTAAATTGGAATCATAAGCATACTGGGCGACATACACAAATCCGTACTATCGACTTACTTTGAGCTGAATTAGATTGGCAACAATGATAGGAACCAAGCTCATTCGCTCATTGTCTTGAACAAGTTCATACTGCTCAATTCGACCATTGCATATGTACCAGTGTTGGCAACATACACCTTATATATTGTCATGTTGAATCCGCTGATCAGAATTCCTTCAACGACAGACCAGTGGGCACCTTCTGTTACGAACCTGTTTATCATCCAACGCATTTCTAGACCGAGTTTCACCAGCTCCGAACGAGGAAAAGTTGCAGTATTACCAGAAGAGCTTTTGCTTCTGCACATGCAAGATCGACGCGGTGCATTCTCTGGGTGACCAAAACTACATAGTCTGGCTTGAATATGCTTTCTCCACGCAAGCGTTTACCTCGTTGACGACTATTTATCCCAAAGGTCTTGTATAAGTCCCATAATCTGGATGCTCCATCATTACATCTTTACCATGTTGCTTCTAATGTTGGCTTAGTGTGGAAAATATTCTCAAACAAATTGGCAATAACGTTGTGAAGAAAGCTGTCTTCAAGATCAATGTCGGGTGAGCGGTCAACCATTGCCAAGGATCTTGAGATTCTCTTATCAGACCATGAAATGATGCATCATTTTTGGTATGCATAAACGATGACTTACGCTCGATGCAGTATATTCGCCAAAATGAGATCGGTTGGGTGTGTGTCTTTGTTTTTCTGTGCTTCTACAAGCATTGGGATGGTGATATCTTGCACCGAGTACCATGCTGGATATGAATAAATTCGATCAAAAACCTTGTATTTAACCGCTGGGATGAATGAACTTACAGGATGAAACCTGCACTCGATCAGCACATGCCAGCTCATTGTTGGCTTGGAGAACACCATGGACATTTATCTCAACCATTGTGTTTCCTGATTTCCCGTTTGGCTTGTTCGCTTGTTTCTGTTACGAAATGTAGTTAGACATGTCACAGCTTCCAAGGATTGCATCCTGTTATCTACCTTTGTTTGCGATTTCAAGTTGGAGACATAGTTCGCATTTCTCTGGAAAGATTGTGGGAAGCCGTTATATCCACGCCATGGGATCTGTCGTGGTGGTGGTGGTGGTGTCATTATGCCACCATCGGATGTCGAAACATTGGTAGGCTGGCTCAGATACTTGGAAACCAACCATCTGGTTAAGCACAGCTTATCGAATGCATTATATTGCTGCTGTTTCAAATTTCTTCAAATGTATCACCGTCAGAAGCTATGACGGAAGAAAGAAAATAGGCATGTGATGAGTATATGATCCATCAAACGTATATGACAATAGCTTTTTACCTTATTCCAGGAATCATATATCAAAATACGTATTGTCCACAATGATAATGGAAGTAGGATAACAACGACAACCAAGAAATGAGAACAACCAATCCACAGGTCATACTTCATCCACAGGAGTATATAAACCAAGGTACACACCAAAACTTGGGCAAGCAACCAAGAAATTATAGTAGAGGAAAGGGATGTGTGGGAGTAAAGTAGTCGACAACATTCTTCATATGAATGTTGTGGGCGTGTGAATATATGTGCTCATAAAGAAAGATAAGGGGGACGTTGCATGACTTGATTCATTGGGTGGTCTAGATGTGATTGATTGTTTATGCATAAACCAATAACTGGCATAACCATAATAGAGTACGTGATATATCCATCATCGAACAATGTCATTTATTTGCTATCACAGTATTCTCTATATCTATCTATCACTTGCTGCTATCATAAGCACGGTTCGATTAGAAAAAGATTATGTCGTTGTCAGGTTGTGACAACTTTGGCATAGGGCATCACCACTCCACGTCCCATGGGATGGATATAACAGCTTCCGTCACACTTGGTGATCTCATCAAATGCAAGGTTGACATGTGCACAAGTACGTATAGACCCTTTCCATCCAACGTCATCTTGTAAAAGTTGACTTGCGCACCTTAAAGGCAATACATTGGAGTTGATAAAACATAAGACATTGCAAAAGCAAACGCTTACCTTGTACAAGCACTCCAACTGCCACAGGATCCACAACACCAAACAAAAGCTGCTTGTCAATGATGGTTTGAAGTTGTTTACCAAGTCGTACAAGATCTGCTTCATGCTTGTTGCTTGCTGGCTTGCTGGCTTTGACTTCAATTGTCATCAATTCAATGTGTATGCCAGAGGAAATTTGGTCATTGTACAAGGCATAATCATGTAAAAAGCGCTCCTTGGGTTTTGACTTTGGATACAGCTTCATTTTGCAGGTTCCCCTAAAGCTAAGGTAAGCATGTATACAAAGCGATTCTTGACACCTGAAAATTTACCAGTCGCTTTCTGGATAGGTAATCTTTCCCAATGTAGCATCCACAACACTGGTAAGTGCTTGCTTGATCAATCCCTCTTCCTGCAAGCTATTGGGTAATTTCCCTTTGTACCGTACTGCTCAATATATCCAAACATGCAACATGCACTTCATCGTTTGGGTCTTGTGCCTTTAGGTATGCGACTGCCAAATGTCGCTTCATCACGCCCTCGTTACTTGCATCTTCAATAAAGTCTGCCAGAAGCTTGCAGTCTTCCATAACACTGATATTGGCCCTTTTGAGCTGCTCATTGAGTTGAAATGCCAGCATGATGATACTTTTGTTTGCGACTGTTGATAGAACACATCTTTGGGTACAAGATAACAAAAAAATAAAGCTCAAAGACCTTAGTGAAACTACTTGTTAGTAAGCATATCACTACACTTGAATATCCGTATACTTACAAAATTCGTCCATCGCATAATTGTGCCCTTTATTGTACTCTACGGATGCTCTTCTCCCTGTAGCTTTGCACATGTTGCTGAAATCAACTTGTTGTATGACATGATTGCTTGGACTAATATCGTTGGTCAAAATATAGGAAGATGGCTCATACGCTCGTAGCATTTGACGTCTTGGATGTGGATGGACACTTCCCCACGACTCTGGTTCGGAACCAATTGTATCATCAGTCATTGCATCTTTGTTAGTCTTGGTAGTTGCAGGGATGCCGTTATATCCACGCCATGGGATCTGTGGTGGTGGTGGTGGTGGTGGTGTCATTATGCCACCATCGGATGTCGAAACGCTGGTAGGCTGGCTCAGATACTTGCACACCAACCATCTGGTTAAGCGCACCTTATCGAATGCATTATATTGCTGCTGTTCCAAATTTCTTCAAATGTGTCATCGTCAGAAGCTATGTCGAAAGAAAGGAAATAGGCATGTGATGAGTATATGATCCATCAAACGTATATGACAATAGCTTTTTACCTGATTCCAAGAATCAAATATCACAATGATGACCATGATGGTAATGGGCGTAGGATAACAATGAGGAAAACTGAAAAGAATCACGATCAATCCACAGGTCAGCTTTCATCCACAGTAACATTATAAACCATGATAATACACACCAAAACTTGAGCAAGCAACCAAGGAGTTATAATAGAGGAAAGGGATGTGTGGGAGTAAAGTAGGCGACAACATTCCTCTTTATATGCCCATGGATGTCGTGTGAATATCTGTACTCACAAAGAAAGATAAGGGGAAAGTTGCAGGACTTGGTTAATCGGGTGGTTTAGTGTGATTGATTGTTCATGCATGAATTAGTAACTGGGAAAACCATCAAACTAGTGTAGTTGGTGATGATATCCATCATCGAACAATGACATTTATTTGCTATCATAGTATTTTCTATAGTCATCTATCACTTGCTGCTACCATAAGCACATTTCGATTGCAAAGAGATTATGTCATTGCCAGGTTGTGACAACTTTGGCATAGGGTACCACCACTCCACTTCCCAGGGGGGATCTTTCCGTAAGGCAATCCTTCGCCGTTACTACGGCCAAAGAGAGAATCTCATTGGGTGCTAGTATTACTCCGCATAGTCTAAAAGAAGCGCAAGCAAGATTTTCGTTTGATTGTTTATCATCCTCTACCACCCACTTTACAATCATGGACTTTATCTTTGGAAAAAATGATCGCAAGCGCAAAGCTGATGATGTTGATGAAGAAGAAGAAGTGAATGAGCAGCAGGATACCAAGAAGCAGCTTCTCGACAACAACATGGGTTCCGTAACCGAGCAACCGAGCGAGATGCAGTCATCTGACAATTCACAGCAACAAGAGCAACAACCTTCTACTGAAAACGATGCTTCCAATGGATCTGCTGAACAACAACAACAGGAGACTACTGAAGATGGGAATGAACAACAAGAATCTGTCGAGAAAGAGAATCAAGGCACCGAGTCAAATGACAATGTGCAAGATGCTCAAGATGTCGAACAACCATCGTCACAGGGGAATGAACAACAAACTGAAGAAGCAGCAACAGCAATTACACAAACAGCAGCTTCTAGCAAAGTGCAAACTGTCGTTCCTTTTGATCGATTAATCGTGCTCACAGTATCGGCTACTTGCGATGAGAATTCAACTTCGATACCCGGCTCTATACAAGTTACAAAGGAGAACTCTGAAGTGATTGGTAAGTAATTTATTACTTTCCTGTGTGAGAATGGATTCTAAGTACTATATTTTATATTAGAATTGTCATTTGTGATTATCAATGCTTCGAACATGGAGGTGATTCACACTGAGCAGATCTACGTTAAGCCTGAACATACACCTTTCACCGACTATTGTGCCCAAGTCACTGGCATTACGAATGATAAACTTGAATCCGCTGGTACATTGCAAGATGCGATCAACAAGCTTGATGATTATATTCAAAAGGAGATTGAGGGGAAGTTGTCATTCTGCTTTGTGACGCATGGTGCATGGACACTTCGGATACAATTACCACGAGAAGCACGTGACAAAGGAATTGAACTTCCATCGTACTTATCATTCTGTCGAATGTTTGATTTGAAGCAAGAAATTCAACGTTGGCAAGTGCATCATCGAGAAATCAATCTTTGGTCAATGTCACTCAAGGATTTATGCGAAACCTTCCATGTTGAAAGGGTGACGGATCAATCTGCTGGCCTTAATACATGCCTTACTACTGTCAATGTCATTCGATACCTTACTGATTTCGGCCATCCTGACGTATTTGTACATCCCATTGATACGAATGCAGATTTACAACAATTCAAAAAGGAGGAATCCAAAGTGGTGCATTTGGCTGGTTTACCATTTGAAGTTACTCAAGGAGAATTAGAAGCATGGTTTTCATCCAATGGTTTAAGACCGGTATCGACATGGATGATCCAAACATCAGATTATACCAAACCCAATCTTTCTGGCTTTGTTGTGTTCAGTGCACATGGTGATGCAATGCGAGCACTTTCATTGAATGGACGTTGCCTTGGAGAACGAGCAGTTGAAGTATCACCAAGTAGTGAACGTGTCATTGAAGCAGCTGGTAGTATGCTTGTACCATTCCCATCTCAACCCAAGAATCGAACTTTACGACCAGGCGATTGGAATTGCCCTACATGTGGTTTCCACAACTTTGCTTCTCGACGTACATGTTTCAAATGCAACACAGAAAACCCAATTGCACCTCCAGGTAGTTTCCAAGCAGCTCCTATGGCAGCACCACCACCACCACCACCTTCTATGGCTAATGCACCAACAGCTGCTGCTGCTCCACCAACAATGCCTACACCACCACCACCTCATCATGTACCCAACTTTATTCAAGGAGATTGGATGTGTCCAAATTACTCTTGTGGTTTCCATAATTATGCATCACGCTTTCAATGTTTCAAGTGTGGTACTTATCGTCCACAAAATGCTGGAAGTCCTCAACCACCTCCACCAGGCATGGGTTATGCTCCTCGTCCTCCTATTACTTTTCGTCCTGGTGATTGGTATTGTCCAAACTGCAACTTTCAAAACTTTGCTTCACGTACAAGCTGCTTCAAATGTCATACTCCCAATCCTAATCCAGGAGCTGGTCGTGCTTCATATCCTCCACAAGCACCTCCTCATCAACAAGGAGCTTATGGCTATGGAGGAAACACATATGGTGCTCCTTCTTATGGTCAACCTGCTGGTGGTGCTGGTGCCTATGGTTATGGTCCTCCAAGTGGTACACAAGCTCCTTTCCGTCCCGGTGATTGGTATTGGTATGTATATGGATGAAATTCATCAATTGAATGCTGATTGATTTATTTTGGATATTCTAGTCCTTCATGCAACTCGCATAACTTTGCTTCAAGATTCCAATGTCTCAAGTGTACAACACCCAAGCCCCATAATGGCCAAGGTCCTCAACCAACATATGGCGGAACGGGTAATCCTGGCATGAAACGTAAGGATAATGATATTTTATTTCATCCATGATCAACATACTCATCTGATCTCTATCTATAGCCGGCGATTGGATTTGCGTGAACGAAACGTGTGGCTTCCATAGTAAGTGGTATTCATAGTATGCGAAAAAGGTGGTGCTAACTGAACATTATTATAGACTTTGCGAAACGAACACAATGTGCCAAGTGTGGTATGATGAACCCTTCAGCGCATGCAGGTGGCCCTGCTAGCGCTTATTGAGGAGAATGATTGGGGCTATGCGTGTGTGGGAAGTGTATTTGTAAAGGTGGAAACGAGGTGATTATTGCATTTTCTTTCTTATGCGTTATTTTTTTAACTGACGGGCGTGGCATCCACACGTGGATTTAGAGTAGTGTGAAGGCTGTGCGAGCGAGCGAGCGAGCGGAGCTGGAGCGAGGGATATGGTTAGGTGGCGTGTGTGTGGGATCACATTTCACTAGCAAGAACATCTTTTCACTACATAGCACATCAAACAAAACACAATAAACATTTCATTTGCTGTAATGATTAGTTTTATGAAAAATTGCAATAATGATTGACTTTTAATAAAGCTTGGCATAAGAACACTATTTAGTCTTCCTTTTGGCCTTTGATCGACTTGCGCCACCTTGTTCCTTTTGTTTTCTTTTGCCAGATTTCTTGGGCTTGATGAGCTTGTCATGTGATACATCTTCACCCTCTTCTTCTTCTTCTTCTTCTGACACATCTTCTCCAAAATAACTTTCTTCTTCCACAATCTGGCCTTCTGGTTCTTCGGTTGGGAGAGCAATGTTCTTCTTGATCACTTCACTTGTTTGGAAAAGTACTGGATGATCTCGTTCATTGTATCTATTAAAGGAAATGTCAACAAAGAATAATGAATTTGGTTATTTGTCAACATACTTTCTAGTAAATTTGGTCTTTTGAGAAGTTGTCATTGCACTCATTGGTTTCTTGGTTTCCAAACAAAGTTCATTGAGAGTGTCCAGTGTATCACGTTGCATGTAGTAAGAATCCATGGTTTCGATAGCTTCATCAGTTTCATCCTACAGATTCTCCTATGAGCAAAACTTGAAACATCCATTAAAAGATGAGATACATACGTTTGCCAGATAATTAAAGATACGCTTTGTCATTGTTGGAACATAGTTTTCTCGAATCTCGTATGCATTGGCCGATGTTTGTAAGCGCATTTGGCTACGCATGTCTGTCAATAACCGCTTATACTTGGTCGCTTTCGAGTTTTGGCCCAGCCATCTGCAGAGAATATGATATCATCTATTAGCCAAATGATAATCCATGCATGCAACAAGTGACTTACCCAGGGAAGTATAGTCTTTGATTCACTGAACCTTCCATGTAATATGCAGGAACCACACATGACATAACTGAATGTACTGGCATAAGCGAGTATTGCTGAACCGTTCTGTTGGGGGAGAAAAAGTAATGATGTTAGCTATCATTCATTGTGGTAGAAATATGCAACTTGCCCATGAATCTTGCTGTCAACCAAGTCACCATCTGCCATCGCATCAGCTGCCTTAGCAGCCATCCGCATTGCATTCACTTGTTCCTCCTTGGGATTACCAGTCTTGGACATGATACGGGCCTTTTCAGGATTGACTCGCAAATAGTTTTCCTATTTCAACCATGAGATGAGCAGCATGCTTTTAAGAATATGCAGATACAACTTACAAACATCATCAAGTGTGAAAGTGAATAGTCGTGGAAATACAAGTCGGTTTTTTGCGCCAAAGTCATCTCATGCCAACGGCCAGCAGATAATAAATCCATTGCGATATCAAAGATGTTGCGAATAACGTATTTCTCATTGCTCTCGCCCCTAACATACATAACATGTTTCAGTCACAAATCATTTGATGAATGTGAGCACTTACAAGGCTTTGGCTTGATCATAGTTCAAGCGATCTTGAGATAACTTGTATGTGGAAAGCATATTGATGACTTGACGTAAGTCATTATGTGAGCTTGCGACGAGTTGATCGATAGCGTTGGGTTCCACGCTGAGACCCTCTCTGTGATGAAAGATATCAGTAAGTGTGCATTTCAACCTTATGCTTCACTGAATTTACCTGTAGGTAATGGTCATGAGTCGTGAGCGTAATTGTGCTGCTGGTGTACTACAATGATAACACATATATGAGTAACTCAATTCAATGACAGATGCTGATCTCACCGTTTGTATTTGGCTTCGAAGCAGACATTCAACAGCGGTTTGACTTTATCAGATCGAGGATCATTACAGATACATATCACTGGGACCTATGATAATTTGAGCTTGTCAATAGAAAGTAATCACTTTATCGTATCCATTCTCTCACCTTTGTTTTCCTGATCAATGCAGCAAGCTCAGCAGAACCTCCTCGATCACCACCGGACATGCCATCCACTTCATCCATAATGAGCAGCACTTTGCCTGACGATATCTTTTCTTCTTGTTCTTTCTTTGATGCTTTGTTCGTTGTGTCATGGTAAAATTCCGTCATGGATCGATTGTTGACCATGGGTGAAAGTAATTCCTACACACATGTATTAGTCAAAGAGCAATGCAAGATTAAGTAAAATACCCTCGTACCTGAAGCCGTTTCTTATTACGTGTATCACTTGCATTGAATTCCAAAGGTTCATAGCCATGGGTTCGTGCAACAACAATGGCAGTGGTAGTTTTACCAATACCAGGGGGTCCACTTAGCAACAGTGCACGATGTTGATGGATACCTCCGTCAAGATCAGCTGGAGCTTTAAAGTTCTTTTGGCGATATTCCTCCCTAAAAATTATAATCATCAATACCATCCTATCCACTGATGTCGGGAATCACGTACCACATTTCAAGCCATGCAGATATTTTACGCACCAGTTCCTTATTGCCAACAATCTCTTTGATGGTGGTGGGTCGATATTTTTCAGTCCATAGCATATCGTCAGATTGTGCATGTGCGGCAGGTGATCGAGTTCTACAAAAGTTAGTACTTGTTATGACCCAAAACTATTGTTTATATTACTTACTTTGTTGATGATGAAGCAGCAGCAGCAGCAGCCTTTCCTTTTTCCTTGGCTGCTTTAGGTGTTTCAGCAACAGGTGCAGGGATTTCTTTTCCACTTTCGGTTTCGAAAAGCTCGTAGAATCCATCCTCATCCAGGATCTTGGTTCCATGCTTGTTGGCATCCTTTGTCTTTTTCTCGCCAGAATCACGTCCCCGGACCAAATAAGTCGTCCTGCCGCTCACAGCACCAGTGATACGTCTATTACCCAATTCATTCAATGATTTGTAAATGTGATCACATGACAATCAATTCTTACCCTCCGTAACGCTTGATTAAATCCTCTGCTGTTTCCTTTGTTATTGTCTCGAGAATACCACTGATAACAAATGTTGCTCCTTGGAAGCAATTAGGCTTTCCCACAGGTAAAGGACGTGTGTTGAGTGCTCTTGGTCCTTCTCGATTCATTTGTTGGTAAAAGCTTGATATCAACATGAATCAATTGTCCTTTGGAATAGAGCTTTTTTCAATCACCTACTTTTTCTTTTTAGGTGCAGGGGCAGCATCTTCGGTTGATGTCTCGGTCGTCTTTTTGGATGCCTTTTTGGGTGGTTCCTCTTCTGCAACAAAGTCTTTGTCGTCATCTTCCATCTTCTTCTTTCGTGTCGTCGTTTTCTTCTTCCTATGGATATCATTTAGATAAGTAACTCTTATACATATATCAATACATACTCGCTAGAAGTAGGAGCAGGCTCACTAATTTGTGAATGATAAATGTGAGGAATACTGGTCAAGGAGAAAGTGTCATGATATGTAGCAGCTTACATTTGGCTCTTTGTTGTAGCTGTCGGCTTAGGAGCACTAGAAATAACCAGCAATTAGACATGCACAAGATCGTACCAAGTATCGTGTCCATATGCACATACGTTTCTTTTTTTGTAGGTTGTGAAGCGGTTGGTGCTGTGTTGTAAAAAAGTCGTTTTATCAATACGCAGTTGGAACACTTGAATGTCATTGATCGTTACCTGTAGTGCTCGCCTAGAACATAGTAACCGAGATTTAGTAATGCATAAAAATAAACGGATACAAACATACCTTTTTATTCACTTTCTTAAAGTAATCGTCAATACCCATTGTTGAAGTTTGGGATTGTGTGAGTGATAGTGAAGCTAGGTGTGGAGTGTGTAAAAGCGCGTTTGACAATGCCACCGAAATTTGACTTGATCCTAACTCAGTGATGTTTCGCGACTAGAACGTGATGCTTCATGCATTATTTGCCGGCCATTTAATACGCTTATTCATTGATATTACATTATGTTACAAAGACATCCTCTGCAGTGGATGCCAACATTGTTCCAATAGGTATGCTTGCTTGAATAAACAGCACCATTTTCTACAGTACTGGTCCATATCCATAACATTCCCACTTTATTGCTGCAGAGTCAGTAGTAACCATCCACTTTCAGATCGACTTTAGATACAGTGAAACTTAAGCACTTGCCCATATTGTGGATGCACATTGATAATATATTTGTATTATCCAAAAAGAGTATATGGAGTCTAAAGATTGTGTCGTTTTCATGATGTAACGAAAGGTTTATTGGATTACTACTATTATGCGATTGCATTTGCTTCATCGAGCTAAGCTAGTACACACTAACGAATTCTGTTACGAAAAGATTCATGCGACATGTAATTTGTGATAACATAAACGACTGCAAAGTTGAATTGTTCAATGTCAAAGCGAATTCTCTGCAAGCTATCATGAACAAGATCAGATCATGCATTTTTAATAAAGCTGGTATTCTATAGTTATGGATGAACAATACATAACAAGGTTGTAAAGAGGTGCCAGAGCACGTGGGATTAATTGGAGGGGGGTAGTGAGTGCTATCAATGCATGAAGCTTTTCAGGTTCCTCCACTCATCATGGCCGATCACCAATGGCAACCTCGTCGACGTTACATTGCTGGTGTGTGCGCCTTAATTGTTGTCGTTTTCATTTGGGTCACCTCGTCATTTGCAGTGAACGTAAGGATCGATGCATGTTGTAAAGCATAATGGCATACTTATAAAGAGTTCCTACTTTATAAACAGAGTATCTTTGGAGAGCAACACTATGACAAGCCCTTCTTCCTGACGTACCTTAATACTGCCACGTTTTCACTTTATCTGTTGATTGCTCGCTTCAGGAGAAACGATGTCAAAACTGTCACGGAAGAGTACGTATCTATCTCTCATTTAATGTTTTATGGATCAAGCTGATATATGATCTGGATTTGTTTATAGCATGTCAATGCACGAAACATTGCAAATGGAACAGGTACGAATATTCATAAGGTGAATGACTACGGTATTGATTAATATTATAGCCATGTGAAGATGACAAGCTGAAACCGAAAGAAACCATGTATCTTGCGTTATCGTTTTGCTTCTTGTGGTTTGTCGCCAATTACGCTACCAATGCCAGCCTAGCCTATACCAGTGTTGGAAGCAGTACCATCCTTTCATCTACATCCGGTTTATTCACACTTGTGCTTGGTGCTCTATTCCGCGTTGAAACTATCACAATAACACGGGTGTTGGCTGTGGTGATCAGGTAACGTTAGATCATGATTTGAGAATTGAATAATGCATAACACTTGATGCTTCTAGTTTCTCAGGGGCCGTGCTCGTTTCCTATTCTGATAGTACAGGAAGGCGTATTTTGGGTGATATGTTGGCATTGTCAGGAGCATTGTTTTATGGATTGTATACGATCTTATTGAAACGTCAAATCGGAAGTGAATCCCGTATCGACATGCCTGTTTTCTTTGGATGGGTGGGCGTTTTTAACGTGGTATTGTTATGGCCTATCATTCCGCTGCTTCATTGGACCGGTATCGAGATATTTGAACTACCCCAAGGACCTGCATTATGGCTTATGCTGTTGCTGAATGCATTTGTTGGAACATTCATGTATGTCTTTGATTATATAAACCGTCTCAATAATAGTGTGCTGACTTTGGCTATCAGATCCGATTATCTCTGGTTATTAGCAATGCTCATGACATCGCCACTAGTAGTAACATTGGGAATATCACTTACGGTGAGTTGTATAATCGTTTATGCTTTCCTTTATAGAGTTGTGTGTATACTAATATAACTACAAAGATACCTTTGGCCCTTGTCGGTGACCTGGTAATCAAGCACATCATACCTGGATGGCAATATATCGTTGGAGCATTATTAGTTATCACTGGATTTGTTATAGTGAATCTTGCCACCCTTCCCAATGTAGATGAAAAACCCAACTATAGTGTCGTTTCGCAAAATGAAAACCATGAGCTGGAGAATGTAGCATAGTATTTTAATCAATATCATGTTTATAGCGTAGTAATAACTGTACAGAATATATGTTTATTGTGTGAGCAATGTGTTTCTCCTCGGTATTTTTAAACAGGAACAGGCAAAGTGTAGTCTGCAGTAATTTCAGTCTCCTTGGAAATAGCCTTGGTAGCAACAACGCTAATATCATGATTGTCACCAAACACCACCTTGACATTAGGCTCCTCCTTGGATTGACCGATATAAGTGGAAATCTTGTATAATGCAGCACCGACAGGCTTCTTTTCAGTTTCAGTCTTGCGCATGTGCTCATTCGTTTCCTATCGAAATACAGTTACTATACCATCCACATTACTCGTGTTATATTTTCAACTTACAGGTACCTCGACAGTATCATCAGCAATGTTGACAGCATATGCATTGTACAGTAACTTGCCCTTGAGCATCAAGTAGATTTCATCGGTCAAGAATTCATTGATACCAGTGACCTTGGAACCAAGCAAATCTTTGAGCATTTCAATTTCCTTTTTGGTGTCATCCGTGCCCTGGGTATCAAGGTAGCGGAAGCGATCCATGTGGTCCCAAGCATTGTATTCAACAGTCTTTCCTGTACGTGTGCGTTCAACTTCTTCGGCTACCATCGTGGTCAAGAATTTGGCGACCATGGTGGGATACTTGGTTTGCTTCTCCTTGGCATAATCCACAAATGTCAATGCTTTTTCATCCTTGGAGCACAAGTGTCGATGATATGATTCAGCAGCAGTGCTCTCACATTCTTTGCTGCAGTACACAATCTTGTCACAGTTCTCACAAGCAACCTTGTTTTCTTCAGCAACCTTCTTGAGACAGTAGTTACAGTAAGATCC
This sequence comes from Lichtheimia hyalospora FSU 10163, assembly GCA_025094155.1. NCBI lineage: Eukaryota > Fungi > Mucoromycota > Mucoromycetes > Mucorales > Lichtheimiaceae > Lichtheimia > Lichtheimia hyalospora. The sequence continues at coordinate 61,279 of PTRB01000017.1, forward strand.
CTATTAAAGTCATATGTCAGTTTATACATCCCTTTCATCCTTGTCATACATACCTCGAATGATGGATAAAGACCAGAGACAAGAGGAGATTCGGTGTAAATGACTTGACCTTCTTCCAAATCTTCGTTGGCAACAAGACCACGACGCACAATGGGTTTGCCTTCAGGAGTTTCACCAGCAGGCAATTCAGCCAAACGCACATGAGTATCCTTGGGAGGGAAATCTTCGTAAAACTTGGCTTGACGCTTGGTTTGCTATGAAATACACTATGAGTCTCCCTCTTGACAAGACAATCATTCCGCATACTTCAAGAGCCATAATTTGAACAACAGTTTGGAAGACGGGTTCTGGAACAGTCTTTTGGTAAATCATGATCAATTCCAAAGGAGCTGGATACACCTTGAGAGCCTTGTAGAATGGCAATACGGCTTGCTCATAAAATTCAGCACCTATTTCTTTGCATTAATACCACGTTCATGCAAACCATTTCTTTGCTATCCTTTATCCTTACCAGCATTGCAGAGTTGTTCACCAGCAGCCACTTGAGCCATAAAGTATTGCTCCTTTGCCTCTGCAGTGGTGGGGAGAGTTTCCTTGGCAACGGCGTCCAAGACACTTTCAATCAAGCGCGCCTTGGATGCCTTGGCTTCTTCTTCAGCAGCTTGTTCCTTTTTCTTCTTTTCCTTCTTTTCGCGCTCTAGTTGTTATCACTGTTAGTCAATAAACGCGCTAAAATGGTGGTGACATTTACTTCGTTGCTTTTTCAAATGAGGATTGGATCGTCGCTGGTGATCAAAGTAGACAAGGTAACCCAGCAATGCAGTTGCAACAACGCCAACGCTCACCAAAGCCGCCGTCTTTGGTTTCATGCCTAAAAGTTGGTTCTGGTTGTTTTCTGCCATAGTGAGTGGTATTCGAGAGTGAAGAAAAACACAAGAAAGAAAGGCGTGACAGGCTCAAAGTGCACTGTATGACCGGGATGCTATGGACTTTAGTTTGGATTTTTTTGTATCCCGAAAGGATTTAGCTTGAATGGTTGCACGGATGTTCCACTGAGAGAGGTGTGTCATTGTTTTGACTTTCTTCAACATATGCTCATTGTGTATTTCACTACAAGTTTATTTACAATAAACGGGATATTATATAATGTTTACTGGTTCTCATTCTTTTCATTTTCCTTCTCACTTATAAAGAAAGGTCGTACATGCCATTGAAGCTTATTCCTGAATAACAATGCCACATAGGTCAAGCATAACAATACTAAGATAATAACATTTGTAAGCGAGATTGTATCATTAAAAGGGTCTATTCTTACCTGGCACTTCAATCAATGGTCCAATAGTAGCAGCGAGAGCTTGTTCAGAATGAATACCATAGGTGCCAACCGCGACAGCAATGGCCAATTCAAAGTTGTTGCTACCAGCAGTAAATGCTTGGGTGACTACAAGTTCATAGGGAATACCGATACGCTTCAGAATAAAGAATGGAATAAAGAACATAATGACGAAATAAACAAAGAGTGGTACAGCGACGCGGAACACGGATCCAATATGGTCAATGATTTGGTGACCTTGGTTGGCAAACATGACGATGATAGTGTAGAGTAGACCAATCAATGCCCAAGGACCCACCCATGGCAAGAACTTGTTCTCGTACCACTTTCGACCGAAAAGACCCATCAATGCAAAACGTGTCAGGGCACCGGCTGCCAGAGGAATACCCAAATAAATCAGCACTGATATTGCTACTGGTTGAACATCAACATGGATAGCTGAATCAGTGGTAGCACCAAACCAGGAAGGAATAATGTTGATGAATAACACCGAGTATGGAGAAAACAAGGCAATTTGAAGAATGGAATTGATGGCAACGAGCAAGGCACAATAATCGGGATCACCATCCGCGAGATGATTCCATATCAGCACCATGGCAATACATCGTGCAAGTCCAACCATGACAACACCCGTTCGAAAGCCTGGTAGATCTGGTAATGTTGCCCATGCTAAAGCTGTCATAATGATGGGACCAATGATCCAATTGATGAACACTGAGATGCCGATCTGAACCCAAACTTGTCGTGTCACCAGAATAGAAGGTAGTCGTTCGTATTGCACTTTGCACAAGACGGGGTACATCATCACCAACAATCCTACAGCAATAGGCACGGATACAGAATGAAATTGTACTGTTTGGAATGCTGTTTGTACGCTGGGAACATAATATCCAATAACCACTCCCACAATCATGGCAATCAAGATCCAAAGCACCAGGAACCGATCAAGAAAACTCAATTGACGCACCAACGCTAATTCATAATGTTGAATACTTTGCTTTCATATCAAGTGCACAGTTGTACCTACCACCAGCATGTACCGAGTTTTTACTGGTCTCCGGATTCACTTGCATCGCCACATAATCAGGTCGCTTTACACAATAATCAAACTTGCATGTGGGTGTTTCATAGCAAACTTCGGTGCGTGTTGATTGTTCATTGCTATTATTGGTTATGCACGCTTCTGGTGATGCTGCATCACGCACAGGAGAACACGATGGCATGATTGTTTTGATGAACAAGAAAAGAAGGATGAGAATGCATGCAGATCAAGTCGGGATGAAAAGTAAATCGCTCGTAGTACAAAAACGGAAGGTTGACGACTTTATTCCTTTGTGGCTGACCCAGTGGATTATCGATGTTTTTCATTACCCTTAGATCGGCTAGTTCATTCGTTGTAAAGCACTTGCTGCCCCTACTCCGACATTGCTCTTTTCATCCTCCTCCTCCACAACCATTGATCCAGTCCAATGATTTTCATTTCTCCCCCCCATCATCCTGATATTATCCTATTGCGTTGAAAATCAATATAATGTATCTGACTGCTGTAAATCAGCTATAACTACAACATATCTTATTACCTCCTCCACACATGTTGAACACTTCAATACAGCTGTTATTGCTACTAGCTTAGTGATATAAGGCAAACTTGATCTTCTATTGTGAATTCGGCGTGAGTGCCATACATAAATTCTTATGACTGATATCCATCACATAGTGAGCCAAGTCGTGTTAGAATTTCGTTTTATTTACAAGCTATGCTACTTAGCAATTACTGCCCCAGTGATCTTGGGCAAACTTATTCCACATTGTGCTTGATGTGATATTAGGATTACCATAGCTCTCAACAGTATAGTTCTTGCCAGTGGTTTTGTATAAAGTATCGAGCAGAATTTCTTGTACAAACGTGATAAACACAACATCCACCACATCAGTCTTGTTTTCTGGCAAGTAAGAAGCTACAAACGTGGGTGCTTCATAATATGGCACCTTGATGTGTCTGGTATCATCGCCTATAGATGCAAAAACGAAAATCATTGTCAAATGGATTTGAGCGTATATATGTATATAAAGTGAATGCATACCATCATCACCCATATCATCAATAGTGGTGTAGCCAGGGATCATGGTTACATTTTGTGAATCATCATCTTCCGCTCTACGTTCCAAGAATGTTTGGAATTCTTTCGAATGGTACGATTTGAGAGGATGAAGCGATCGCTCAAAACCACCAAGATCACGTTTACGCTTGTAATTGCTAGCTGCAGAGTCGCCATTCATTGCATCCAAAAGTTTCGCAGCAGCATCATAGGGTACATCCGCCACATAGACCCAATCATCTGCAAATGGACATACATTATACACATTATCTTCCAAGAAAGGACCTTTGTAGATATCATAGCGGATACCACCGCTGTTCATGACAACGTAAGCAGGGTTTGGACGTGATGGATCGGCAATGGTCTTTGGGAACACCTCTGACAATACCAAAGTTTAGCATACAAGGGCAATAAGCACTGACAACATCACATACCGGTAGCCATGAGTTCAAAAATGCTGCTGTTGTCATGCAATTTGGCAGCTGAGAGATAATAATTTTGAGGAGCACAACCAAGGCGATTGGATACATTGTAATTCTTGCGCCATTCGGTAATATTACGTGAAATATTTTCACCCAACTCGGTATCGAAATGATGTTCATTGGTTTCCGAGTGGAAAAGATAAGTGTTGCGATTCTGATCCAAGTAGCGACGATGGAACGTGAGATTCTTGGGAGCGTGATGGCTGTTGTCATGACCATGTTTCTTAATAAACTTGTTGGTTTCCTTGACACCATCCAATGAGAAGAAACCCACAGTTTCAAGATAACGACCAGAAGCAATGCCAGCAGCCCAACCATCATAAATGGCGAAATCACGCACATGAACATGTCCACCAAGAACAGCAACAGGCAAGTATGGATAGTATTCACGAATGGCTTTAAGAGCGACCTTGAACTCTTCGAAGCGAACACCTGTGTGTCCCATCAATGCCTATATCGGGAAACACGTACCACTTGTTATTTGCATGATTTCGTATAACATGCACCTTTCCACTTACAATAATATCAGGCTTATGCGATTTAAGTGCTTCAACAAACCATGGCTCCTTGACTTCATCCTCCACTTTGTGCACTACCGAGTTATTGCCATTGCCAGTGAAATCAAACAAGAAACCAAATGCGAGGACCTTGGTACCAAATTCACCCTCGAAATAGGTATACTTGTTACTGTAATGATAGATCGCCATCTTATATCAGTGCATGGACGCATAGAAATTCATCACCCTATATGATCCTTACCCAATAGGGACAGTCTTGTTATTGTTGACATCTTTAAAGTAGACATTCGATGCAAGGTAACGACCCTTCCAGTGTGGCATAAAGTTCTTGTAAACATCTTCAGTCACCTCATTCACTACATGCACGGTGACAACGACACGTGAGAACCACGAGAAATTGAGTCAAGCATATCCGTATTACCATAAAGTTCATGATTGCCTATATAGAATGCATTGAGTGATAGGCATTATAACCATCATTCGCCACAAGACAACATACCAATAGCCAAAACATCGTATGGGATATTCATAAGCATGGGTTGCGATAGCAAGCCGTGAGGAAAAGTGACATCGCTAAGACCAGCACCTTATCAAACGGGATTGGTTAATCAAAGTTTCAAGACGATAAAGCCATCTTCTTATATACCATCATGCGTATCACCACAGTCGACGACAAAGAGATCCTTTTTCTTCTTTTTGGCTAACTCTTTCATACGAATCTAAAAATCGGCACAGTTGGGGTGTAAACAAGCATGCATAAGGTGCATATCATGAGATGATGGCCAATGGACTTTACCACAAAGGAGTAAAAATCGCCCAAATCACCGTTGTAGGACGGCTCAAGCACGTGCCCCTATGAAAAACCAGGTATGGAGACTTTAGTCAACTGATCAATCCAATCGGAGTACCGGATAGGATGCATGCACTTTTGGAAGTGCTCAAGGTATACTTACAGCGAGCCAACCTGGTTATGTAGAAGGTAAAGTGATATGTAAGTAATGGACATAACCCAGTGTGTGCTTTCCTTTTTACCATGAGTGTCGGTAGTTTGAATAAAATTGACATCGCCCCATGCCAGTGGATCCAAATCAAGTTTAGGAGTATCCACAGCTTCGGGTTGTTGACGACGAGTGAAAGGATGGGCACTCACAGCAAGTGAAAGAGCACCCACCGTCAAGAAGGATGAGAGGTCTAGGCGCATGTGAAAGAAGTAAGGGAAAAAAGAGTGTGTGCCTGCATAGGATTGATTCTGTGCATCTCAATGTTTATATATGAGTCGGGGCGTTATGGCACTACCGCTAGCTGGTGTTACATGATCTGTTGTACCCTTTTATGCCCGATACACAAAAAAATCTATCAATTCTCACATCCCACGATATAACCATAATTGGCATTATCTTTTATACATGCAATAGTCAATGTTATCTAAATAATGGATGCAATGAAAATATAGATGCTACTTTTACTTCCTCTTTTGGCGTTCTAAGCGATTCTTTTCAGCTTGATCGGTTTCAAGCATGGACATGACACCGCGGATCATCTTGTTATACTCTTCATCCTTCTCCTTGCGTTGCTTAGCCTTCTCACGAGACATGAAACGAGCATCCTTGCGCAACTCGCGAATAGCACCCTTTCGCTCCTTCTTGACTTGAGCTTCCAACTTGTTGCGTTGAGCACGTTCATGATCAGGATCGTAATGCTTATCGAGAGAATAGCGTTGCTCAAACTTGGGTACATGTTGTGCAATGGGTATGGGACGGTGATGTTGCATCCGCAATGGCATTTTAGCTCGCTTATCTCTGCAAAACTTGATTTGTCGTGCAATTCGGTCTTGAAGTGTATTGAGTAAAGTCTACAATGGTAATACATATAATAATGCGTGAGAATGCATATCATCATCATCATTGAACCCCACATTCATAGAGTACACCGATCCGGCAATCCGATTTCCCGTAACCTTACCTGAATGTCATCATGCCATGATACCGTCAATGTTTGTGCAATCAGTGCTTGCATTGGTTCAAAGATTTCCACTAGTGCTGGTGTTGAAGCGTATAATTGAATATATCGTGTCAACAATCGTAAAACGCCTTGTAGCATTGATAATCGCAATGTATTCCGCTCTTGCTTCTCGACGGTCTCCACTGACAGTCGTTCTAATGTCAGATCTGGTATAGTCTCCAGATCCGAGCCATTGGTGTCGGCAATATGTAACTTGGTCACTTCATCTGGCATGGGGAAGGTACCTGGTACTTGATCCACAAAGACATCTTTGGGTGATAATAGAACAATAGCACGTTGCAAAAAGTTCAATGCTTCAGGAATAAATCGTTTAGATACTGATTGATACTATTATAACCCAGAGATAGTTAGTATGTTTGTCCCACTTTACACGTCTCATCTTTTCATACCTCGTGAAACAATAAGCACACAAAGATTCCTCGGCCAATGTCAATTTCCGATCGTACTCTGCAAAGTGACAGCGTTTGGCTCATATACAACATGGCTGGTGTAACAACTGGATGTGACAAATCAGATGTGGGAAAGACTTTGCCCAAGCACCGCAATACTGTGATATCCTCGACATCTGGGAAAGCAGAATTGCTGTGATTCATTTTTTGAGACATTGTTGAATGCATTGTTTTTAACTTGGTCAAGAAAACATCTGCTGCAGCATTAGGAAGCTTTTGAGCAATTTCAAATGCATGTCCAATCAACGTGTCGATAATTTTGCTGGGGAAAGGAGAAACTGTGGATGCAAGATAAGCGAGATGATCCACCAAAACATTGAGGAAAGTAGCCATCTTGGCCTTGTTGGCAGGATGTAACTTGATATGATACAAGATACGAATACGTTTGACAACCGTTGGTGTATGTTCAAGTGAAAGACCTGATACAATCTCAAGGAATTCATCGTGTGTGGTTGGACATTCAAAGGTATAAGGAATCTCGCTGGTTTCTGATGTGGTGTTCTTTGCTGACTTTTTTGTTGTTTTCTTGACAATGCCATTGGCGCCCATTTCATTCATATCATCGTCATCGTCATCACCGAATGTTGGAATTTCATCATCCTCGTCTTCCAAATCTTCGCCGTAATCGCTTTCCAATTCCTCCTCATCGTCATCGTCATCCTCCTCATCTTCATCCTCCTCATCCTCCTCCTCTTGATCATCATCGCTTTCTTGATCTTCATCATCAGCAACAGCATTCTGGATATCTTCAAGAGTAAGACCAGCACCCAAACGATTCACCTCGTCATCAAGTTCTTCGAGATAATCATCATCAAGATCATCACCCTGGGGTTGTTCACCCTTTCTTCTCTTGCGATTGTTCTTGAATTTGCCCTCATCCTCAGATTCTGAATCAAGACCTTCCATACGACGCTTTCTTGCACGTTCAGCCTTTTCCAATTTCTCCTTTTCATCCAATGCAATTTCTTCTTCAGTCTTGGTACGATCCGTTGCCATAGCACGCTTATCACGTGCCAATTCTTGTAACATTTGATCGTAATCTGCATAGTTGTTCTTTTCCTCTTGTTCTTTCTTGTCATCCTCCTCATCGGCTTCTGCATATTGTCTGGCAAAGAGTGCACTCTGTGATACAAGAGGTTTACGCTTAGGCTTGGTATCCAACAATTCACGAATATCCTTGAGTTCTTCATCAAGATCCTCTCGCATATCCTCATCCGCTCTTTTTTCCATTTGACGCTCGTATTTGTGGTACTTGCTCTTGGCGATAATCTCCTTCATGATCTCAGCTCTCGATTTGGGTTTGCCATCATCATCCACTTGCTTATCATCATCGAAACCACCGAAATGCATTTGTGAGACCAAATCCTTGCTGAGTTGACCACTTTCTTCATCATCACTAAGTCGTAAACCAGTGTCATCGAAATCATCCATTTCTGCAAGTGATTGGCCGTAATGCGTCAAGCCTAATTCACCATCGTCGTCCTCGAGATTAAACAAGGATGTAGTTGCTTTGGCAGCTTTCTATAAAATATAAATCATGTTAATAAACCATGATCATTCTTCATGTTCGTCTTCTTACCTGCTTTTCACGAGTGAAACGTTCCAACATTTTTTCTTCAGGTGTCAAGTTGGGATTGTTTTCACCAAAACGCCTGTCAATGATACCACCCACATGACCTTTGGATTGCATTTCTTGTAACAGAGTCTTCTTGCGCTGTATCAATAGTCAACTTGGTTAGTCACTCGATCACACACATGGATCGTCTCGTTGATCTTACGTTCTCTTCGCCAATTTGCTTATTCAATGCAGGTTTACCACCCACACCCTTCACTTTACGACCAATGACATCAAACTTGGTGCGTTGCTGCTTGATCTCGAAAGGATTGAATTCGTCTCGAATGACTTTAAGTTTGTCAGCTGTCGAGTTCTTGCCCACTTCACTAGGAACACCCCGCTTTCTTTGCTTCTTGGATCGGCTCGATTTCGATTGATTGCCGACGACACCTGCTGATCGCAAGGAAGTCTTGAGTCGTTTCAGTGCTGATCCACCACTGCCTTTGGGTTGGGGTTGTTTGGCTGGCATAACAAGGGAAAAAGGTGTATAACCAAGATGGGAAACACAAATGCGGACTGCAGAATTTTTGCTCTTGGTCGTTTCTTCCAAGCCAACACACTTCGGCTACTCAAATCAAACAATCCACCAATATAAACAAGGATGCATAATGATCATTCATTATACGATTAGAATGGAATGAGATGTATCATGTACATAGACCAAGCTTTTAAAATATAACAGTTGCATTGCAACCATCTGCTGCCTTTGTAATATACCATCAACACTTGTATACGAATGCTTTCAAGCTACTTTTACTTTTTGGATTGTCTATATATATCTACATTCAAACGCGGGATTGAGAGAAAAAAGAGAAAGAGAAAGAGAGAAAAACAGGGAGATAGAGAGGGGTTTGGAGAATAATAGTGATGATGCTTTTACTTTTTAGCAGCTTCCTTCTTCTTGTATTCTTGGACAAGTTGTTCCTGAACAAAAGTTTGAACAGGTTGATGTTCCTTGTATTCCATCGAGAATTCACCCTTGCCTTGGGTAGCAGAACGCAATTCAGTAGAGTAGCCAAACATGTCATTGAGAGGAACATCAGCAGTGACAGTAAAGAAATCTTCTTGGATATCAGTGTCGACAATGGTACCCTTACGCTTGTTAAGACCACCAATGACAGAGCCTTGGAATTCAGTAGGAGCGGTGATAGAAACGTTCATGATGGGTTCCAAAATGGTGGGTCGACCCTTGGCAAAAGCTTCTTGGAAAGCGTTCTTGGTAGCAATGCGGAAAGCCATTTCACTGGAATCGACAGCGTGAGCAGCACCATCATCCAAAATCATGCGGATACCGTTCACGGGATGACCAATAAGAGGACCCTTTTCAAGAGCATCCATAAAGCCTTTTTCACAAGCAGGAATATAGTTGGTAGGAATGTTGCCACCAACAACACGGTTCTCAAATGCAATATCCTTGCCAGTTTCTTCATCCATCTTCATGGGTTCAAGCGAACCAATAACACGACCAAATTGACCAGCACCACCTGATTGCTTCTTGTGAGTGTAGTTGAACTTTGCAGGTTGAGTAATGGTTTCACGGAAAGCCACTTGGGGTTTGCCAGTGGTACATTCGACGTTGTATTCACGCTTCATACGTTCGACATAGATCTGCAAATGAAGTTCACCCATACCAGAGATAATTGTCTCCTTGCTCTCTTTGTCAACATGTACACGGAAAGTAGGATCTTCCTTTTGGAAACGGTTCAATGCCTTGGAAAAGTTGGGAGATTCACGACCCACGGGGTTAAGCGAAAGCGAAATGACAGGTTCAGGAACATACATAGAAGTCTAGAAAATATTCAATGTCAATGATCCAATGCCTCTGTTGTGAATTGAAAAAAAAAAGAAACTTACCATAGTGTACTTGAGAGTGCCATCGGTAAAAGTGTCACCACTGGCACAGTCAACACCAAAGATGGCACCAATTTCACCAGCACCGAGTTCATCAACATCTTCCATATCAGAGGCGTGCATACGAACGAGACGAGGAACCTTGATCTTTTTGCCAGTCTTGACATTGGTGATAAAAGAACCACGCTTGAGAGTACCTTGGTAAATACGCATGTAAGTGAGCTGACCATAACGACCTTCTTCAAGCTTGAAAGCAAGACCGACAAATGGGTTGGCAGAGTAAGGCGAGAGATCCACAGGCTTTTCATCAGCAGTGATATCCAAAGCAGTGTTGGTAACCTGAGTAGGATCGGGCAAGTAGTTGACAATGGCGTTAAGCAAAGGTTGCACAGACTTGTTCTTGAAAGCTGAACCCATCAAAACGGGAGTAAACTTCAAGTTGAGAGTAGTACGACGAATAGCATCCATGAATTGTTCAGCAGTAGGGATTTCCTCCATCAAAAAGATATCGGCAATCTCATCATCGACATCAGCCAATTGTTCAATCAATTCTTGACGTTTTTCAGTAGCAAAGTCCATCAATTCAGCAGGGATATCCTTTTCAACCAAGTTTTCACTATACAAAATGAGTATGATCATTTTTTTATCGTCATGATCGAATAGCTTACCCATGCTCGCCTTCATTATAATAAGCCTTCCAAGTGGTCAAGTCCACTACACCACGGAACTGATCTTCAGCACCAATAGGGATTTGGAGAGCGGCAGCAGGCAATTTGAGCTTTGTACGGAGTTGATCAATAACACGGAAAGGATTGGCACCAGCACGATCCATCTTGTTAATAAACGAAATACGAGGAACACCATAACGACGCATTTGACGATCGACCGTCATAGTTTGTGATTGGACACCAGAAACAGAACAAAGAATTAAAACAGCACCATCAAGCACACGCAAAGCGCGCTCGACTTCAATAGTAAAATCAACGTGACCTATACAACAGAATATAAGTCCATAGAATCATCCACTTTTTTTCGACTGAACATACCAGGAGTATCAATAATGTTAATGTTGTTATCACCCCAACTGGCATAAGTAGCAGCCGATTGAATAGTGATACCCTTTTCTCTTTCCAAATCCATAGAATCCATCTTTGCACCTACACCATCACGACCACGGACATCATGGATCTCCTTGATACGACCGGTGTAAAACAAGATGCGTTCGGTACAAGTAGTTTTGCCAGAATCAATATGTGCAGAAATACCAATGTTACGAAGCTTGCGAAGACGTGCCTATTTGACAGGTACAAACACCCCTTGTAAGTAACGAATGAACTCATGAGCAGCCACCATGACAAGATACTTACAAGATCTTTGGGATCGACATTGTCGTCGTCAGTGTCAGCAGTAGCTGTAGCGGCAGCCGAAGAGGATTGGAAACGTTGACAGGTGTGAACAGCAGGAAGAGAAAATGCTTGACGTGGTATGCTTTGAGCAAGGCTTGATGCTGCTTGGCGGAAAGCAGTTGCCCTCCCAGGTAGTCCCCCAAATAGGGAACTAACAAACGACATGATGGATCGCTGAAAGAAGAAAGAAAAAGAGAGATAGGAACAATCAAATAAAAAAAAAAGTAGCTGATACATGGTCTTGTGACTGCATCCTCCTAATAGTTGTTGTTGATCAATGGCATCATTCCTTGTAGTTTATCCTTCATTCCATGTACTATTATCCATATTAAATCACATTCATGTACTTGTTTACATTTGCTATATATCATGGATTTATCTTTGATGAGATGTGGAGTAAACTGCTATAACACATATCCTTTCAGATACTTACCTTCCTAAGCTGTCCAATGCGAAAAAAGACCAGGGCCCAGCCGACTCCGCATTTTTTTGTTTTCAGTAGGTTTCACCATCCAAGTTCTGAGGTGGGGATGATTCACAATAGCTTAACCGATTACTTGGGCATATACACAAACAATCAATGGAAATAAATATAGGCCTTGTTGTATTATATATGGTAGACTTGGAGGATTTTAATCAATGTCATTTTTACATTATTGGGGATGAGCGGGAATATGTATACACATCTTGCATTATCAGCATGTTCCAATGTGTGCTACAATCACTGCTGGGAGCATGATTGTCTTTTGAAAATACCAAGATATTTTTATGAATACAAGAAAATGGTCATTATAGAATAATGAATAAAGAGTGCAAGTTGATAAAGAGGATTGATGAACAATGAAGGGTGTATCTATTGATAGTATGGAAGCAATGCAGATGAACTCGCAGCAAAAGGACAATGTAGTTTTTCAATGTCAGCCACAACGACAGCTATGAGTATTTTGCCGACAGTGCTGCTGCTGGTAGAAAGAACAAGAACGAGAAAGTGAAAGAGAAAACCAACACCTTTTCTTCTACTCTTTTCTAATCCCACTTCCCAATTCCCTTTATTCCCCATGTCTGATTCTGAGGATGAGTTGCCGCTCTCTCAACGAGCTGCTATCAATAACAACCTCACAGGTAAATGGTCTCACCCGTTTTCTACGCGACAACCCCTTTCTCATCCCTCTCATTCCAGGCCTTGCACTTCCAAACACCACCACTCCTTCTATTCCAGTCAAAAAAGAAGAACCTAGCGAATATGTGATTACAGCCAAAGCTAGCGATGAAGACTCGGACGACGACATGCCCTTGGCTCAACGTCTTAATGGTCGATCAACCAAGCGTTCTGGCTCTGTAAAGTCTGAAAGCGATGACGATGACATTCCTTTGGTAAAGTAGAATATCTTTTTATTATTGATTTTTGTATTGAATTGATTCTCTATTCTATAGGCGAAGAAGCGTAAAAAGCTCTCACTCAGTAAACCCAAGGTAACACATCAATCCCATTCTTTTGTCTTTATTATTCATTCCATAATTTAAATAGGTCAAGAAAGAAGCATCATCACCATCCAATGGTAAACGTAAGAAGGAGAATGATGATAAGCCATTGGCCAAGCGAGGGAAAAAGGAGACTACTCCATTGACGAGTGCAGCAGCCAAGAAGGCAAAGATCAAACAAGAACAAGAGGCGGAGATTTACAAATGGTGGGAAGAACAAGAGCAAAAGGGAATGGCTGAAGATGATACTATCAAATGGACCAAGTTGGAGCACAATGGTGTTCTCTTTCCTCCTGATTATGTTCCACATGGTGTCAAGATGAATTATGATGGCAAACCTATCACTCTTTCTCCTGAAGCTGAAGAAGTCGCCAGTTTCTTTGCTGCTTTACTTGAAACTGATCATGGCAAGAATCCCACCTTTCAAAAGAACTTTTTCAATGATTGGCTCAAGATTCTCAAAAAGGATCCACAGGTAAGTTGAATTGATATGATATCATACTACAAGATGACTTATATGTATTGATGTAGAATCCAAAAATCACATCATTCGAAAAGTGTGATTTCCGTCCCATCTGGGAAAAGTTTGAACAGGACAAGGAGAAGAAAAAGCAAATGACCAAGGAAGAAAAGCTTGTAAGTTATAAACGAGATTTTATCATCATTCACTCATCATACACCTGTATTGTAGAGAAACAAGCAAGAAAAAGACAAATTGGAGGAGCCATACTTGTATGCCTATGTGGACAATCGTAAGGAAAAGGTTGGAAACTTTCGTATCGAACCACCAGGTTTATTCCGTGGTCGTGGTGCCCATCCCAAGACCGGTATGCTCAAGGTAAAAACAGAAATGATGCTTTATTTATCAACCTTGTGCTAATGAATCTTTTTTCTTTCTTAGCAACGTGTACTTCCAGAGCAAGTGACACTTAATCTTTCCAAGGATGCAAAGGTACCACAACCTCCTCCGGGACATAAATGGGCAAAGATTGTCCATGATCAAACTGCTACATGGCTTGCTACCTGGAAAGAGAATGTCAATGGCACCATCAAATATGTCTTTCTGGCTCAATCTTCAGCATGGAAGGGTCAAAGTGATATGCAGAAATTTGAAAAAGCACGTGAACTCAAGGTATGTAATAACATGGATCCATGAAACATTGAAATCAAAATCTGATCAGGTCGAAACACTTAGGGCTTGGTTAGCAAGATTCGTAAGGATTACACATCACACTTGAAGGATCAGAATCGCTTGACACGTCAACGTGCTACAGCCATGTATCTCATTGATCGATTGGCGTTGAGAGCTGGCAATGAAAAGGGCGACGATGAAGCTGACACTGTGGGTTGCTGTTCTTTACGTGCTGAGCATATTGAATTGGAATCACCCAATACCCTTCACTTTGACTTTTTGGGTAAAGACTCCATTCGTTACGTCAATTCGGTGTCTGTCGAGACCCAAGTATTCAAGAATATCAAGCAATTCAAATCGGATGCTCTGAAACGACATGCTGAAGCAAAAAAGAAAAATCCAAAGGGTGAAATTGATCCTCTGATCACATCCCTTTTCGATGAATTGTCGGTATGTATGATGTTATTAATAGGAATATTAATTCTGCTTCTAACAAGAGTCATTTGTAGACGGGTGCATTGAACAAGCATTTGAACAGCTATATGAAGGGATTGTCAGCCAAGGTGTTCCGTACATACAATGCATCACATACTTTCCAAAAGCAACTGGAGAAGCTCACCAACATGGAAGAAAGTATCCCAGACAAGATGCTCTCATTCAATCGTGCCAATCGTGATGTGGCAGTGTTGTGTAACCATCAACGTGCAGCACCCAAGGGACACGAACAACAAATGGGAAGAATTCAGGATAGGGTAAATATTGATTGCATCTTCTTTATTTGTTTTTATTTATGCGAACAATGGTATTGTAGATCCGTGCCTTGAAATACCAACGCATGAAGTGCCGGAAACAGATCTTTGAATTGGATGCATCTTACAAGAAGATTGCAGAATATGCTCAAGCTGAATCAGATATGGAAGATGAGTGGATTATGGAACATGAGGAAACGTTGATCAACAAGGAGCGTGAACGTATCAAGAATAAGTTTGCCAAGCAGAATGAAAAGCGAAAAGAAGCAAAAGAACCCTTACTTCCCGAATCACAACTCAAGGATGATCTGAAAGCTGTTGACGAGATGGCGAAACGATTGGCCAAGGAACGCAAAACTGGTCGTTCAGAACCCAAGTCAAGTGCAACAGTCGACAAGCTTATCAACAACCTTGCCAAATTGGATCAACGTATCGCTGCTGTCAAGGTACAAGCTACTGACAAGGAAGAGAACAAGGAAATTGCTCTTGGCACCTCCAAGATGAATTATATCGATCCACGTATCAGCATATCATGGTGTAAAAAGTACGAGATTCCTGTCGAAAAAGTGTTCAACAAGACGCTCCTAGAAAAGTTCAGGTGGGCACAAACTGTAGGACCAAATTGGGTAAGTGATTCTTTCCTCCGGAAGCAGGTTGGTGATGTGTGTGTATGTGCGCTAACCTATGGATGGGCCCGGTTTTAGAAATTCTGAACAATACAACAACACCATGGACACACACATCCTATTACAATAGAACCCCTTTGCTTTGAATTACATTTGCGCGATTTACAATAACAATAAAACCTTGCATTGATCATTCTTTGTGCGGTAGTAATCAACATGCTTGTCAGGTTTCACAAAATGCAATATCCTATGCAAGGTTAAAGTTTACGCACACTTGGACACGTGGGCTTATGCATCCACTCCCCACGCATTGACCATCGTTTGAATATAGAATACTATTTATTATTATGTTGAAAATGAGATAATGCAATAAAGTGTTGATGGTGATATTGTGTCACTATTTTGCGAGCGCCTTGTCAAGGTCAAGATCATACCAACCAAGGTCACGGCCAATATCTTCGATAGATTTGCGTTTGGTTTCGGGCAAGAAGAAGAAAATAAAGAGTGCGAGAAGAAATGTGATACCGACAAAGATTAAAAACACATAGTCACCACATGCGCTTTGTAAAGTAGGGAAGATGAGACCAATGATAAAGTTGAAAAACCAGTTGCATACGAGAGCAGCAGAACATGCAGCACTAATGGAGATCGTGGGTACGCATTCGGGAGTGTATAAGAAAGGAACAATGCCGAGTCCACATCCAAAACCAGCGACAAAAATAAAAATACACACGGCTTGCAGCGCGGCAATATCAAGTGCCATACCAACCGTCATTAAAGCAGCTGCCAAACACATGATACTGGATGACAACACCAACAAGAATTTTCTGCCCCAGAAATCAACCAAGAAGATGCCAAACACAGTAATGACAATGTTGAGAGCTGCAACACCTAAGGTGACATAGGCTGCACGATCATCGAATGCTTTCTCAAAGATACTGGTCGAGTAATACATAATGGCGTTTATACCTAATCATGTATAAAGTAAACGCTTCCAATCCAAACATCCAATGCTATTATTCCGCTTACCTGCTAGTTGGGTTCCAGAATGTAACACTGACATTTTAAAAATCAGTACGGCTAATACTGGAATTCGCATTGCTTGAAGAAACGATAAATGTTGATGATCCATGCTACTCTTGTTGTTCGCCATTGACTTTTTGCGTTCAATGTCATCATTGTTGTTGCCAGTTGCACTCACAAGTGTGGAGTCCTTATCACTGTTCGATGTTAAACCAGCTGGTACATCTTGGATTTCATCCTCTGCAACTGTTGTGGATGTCGACATCATATCAGTGAATTCAATTTCAATATCTCCTCGACGCAACTGAAGCAATTGTGAACGAGCTTCATCCACACGTCGTTTTGATATAAGCCATCGTGGTGAACGTGCACAGAATGGAAGAATAGAAGCTTGCACCAAAGCAGGCACTACAGTGATTGCTCCAGATACTCGCCACCCAACGGCTGATTGTAAACCAAGACCAATTGCTTCAATAACAAAGATGCCCAATGTCGTCAATAGTTGCAGTAAACCGACTAATGCACCGCGTTGTGGTGGAGGCGCAATTTCTGTAATATACATGCTCACCACCACTGTCTACAACAGCAGCCAATCAATATGCATTGTAGAAGCAACCAGCAATATACATCATGAAAACTTACCATAAAGCCAGATGCGACACCCACAATGACACGGCCAATAGCAAATTGTGCACTTGTGGTGGATGTTGAAATCAATGCTGCACCCACAATAAAAGCTGTGTTCATAATAATCATCGCGTCTCTACGACCAAATCGTTCTGCCATGGGTCCTGACAAGAATGCACCTACTAGACCGCCCACTGCAAACATACCAGTGGCTACACCCCTTGATAGCCAATCAGTCTAGGATAAATGTTTTCGACTTTTGGACCTACCATACCCAATCACCCATTGGGATACAAGGTGGTAACGTAGCTGATGGATCAGGTTCACAGTTGCGTACATAGCTACCAGGGATATTGAATGCTGAAGTATTGACACCGGAACTAAATGTACCAAGACTAGCAATCACCGAACAAAATAAGACATAGGGTCGTACGCCTGCTTGTCGTGAATCCATGTCACTTTGTGAAAAAAGAAAACGGGGTGGAAACTTTTTTTTCTCTGATTCGGAAATGGCTTGTGCAATATATAAGTGAGAGCGGGATCCATGATGGGATGGTTGAATCTGATTCCGCGGTTAGTTGTTTGCCGAGCGTTAGATCCAAACAGAACTTTTATACGCCCCTGTGGATCCTAAAGTACAACACTAATGCATTCAATCCAATCGAGAGCTTGCAATCCAAGATTGGTAAGATTGAGTCCCAAAGTTTTGTTTTTCCGAGTAACATTACCCTGTGTTCAACACAGAAAGGGTTCCTGGGGAAAAAGATTCACTGGATGGGAAGGTGGGGTTCCATTGAAGCCCGCTTAGTATTTAGGCTGTCGATGAAAAGTGTGCGGGATCGGTATATGCACTCGGAACACAAAATTGTCTGCTGATATAAGCAAACCTTAAGCTTTCACTATCAAGATTATAAGCAGCACATGGGTTTGTTGTTGGCGTAGCATATGCTGCTGTTATCATATAGTACACAAGTGGTGTGGATTAGATTGCTTTATTGCATACATCATGTGGATATAAATGGCAAGGTTGTATATAAATGAGAAAGGGTTGTTGTATCTACAATGATAGTGAGATGAAAGATATACACTAGAAGGAAAGATTGGTATTCTAAATGTCGTGTGTAGTAGTGGCCAGCCATTCTTTAAGTTGTTCTATCACGAGAAAAGTCACGATGGTATGTGGACCCAATCGCACAAATGCTGGTACCCATCCTTTAAATAGCGATGTTACGCCTTCATTCTCAACCATATGGATCATCATTCGCCAAGGGTGTTTGACGCTACTATCATTAAAATGTGTATTCATGATCCGCGTCTTGATGATATCCAAAGGAGAGCATGCAGTTGTTGCTACCAACGCCTAGAATAGGTATTTTATGAGATACGGATAAAGAAAAAGAGAATGAACGTTTTTGTATCTTACCGCCCCCAAACTTGCAGCAAAGTGAGCCATCAAGCCCTCATTTCCACCAAGGTATCTGATAGCCAAATCCTTGAACATGTCATAGCTCGTCATCTGAGATACCGTCATAAGCACGGCACGGTTGGTGCTAGATCCAATACCACGAGCCAGTACACAAGGACTTTCTTCACGACATATGCGTACAATTCCATCAATGGCATTTTTATAATTGCGACGTTGAGAAGGTGGTAGTTGACCATCGTTTTGCATTCGTACATTGACCACATCACTTGGATTGCCGAATGCACCGCCCAAAACACCAGCAGCTGTTGAGCAAAAGAGCAATTGGCTAAATGTAGGTTCTTTATCATCATTAATAATGAATGTCATCACACAATGATTACAAAAAGTATCTCATCAACTCACTGTCATTGCCTGCAACAATCCCTTTAAACTTGTCATACAATCCGAATCGGATGGTTGAATAAGTCCCTTGTCGGAGCAAGCTAGCTGAGAGTCCATTATATAAAGCTTTCACCCCTTCTGTTCGTGATATCCACCACATGGTATGTATCATGGGACGTCGACTTTTGTTAGTGATGGAAAATATTTGCTGTGGTTGTTTTCCAATTGCTGTTTGTAGTCGCACTTTGGTAAGATCGAATGGATGAGACACAAGCGTGGCGACACAAGAAGCAACTCCTCCAATGAAAAATGGTGGTTGAGTTTTTGTTGCTGCATGATTGCCATGCGTTGTTGTATTGGAAGGTATTCGTGGTGCAACAACACCCGAACGCAGCGACATTAGCGAGAGTAGAAAGAAAAACGTAGGGTTATAATACTGTGTGAGTTGTAGAAAAAAGAAAAACCTGAAATGGGGGTTTGATTGATGTTATTGGGGGGAAATGTTTATAGATAATATGTCTCTTATCAATGAACCATGTGGGGTGAACCATTTGAGTTCCGGATGGTCCCGCTATATAAATAACAAACAATATGCATCTAGATCCAATTCCTATGCTGTTTCATTCAGTGCATGCCGATCTATCGGGAACTATTTTGACTCATTGTTACCAAACACTCCTCTTTTGATTGATAATAATGATGCATGCTTTTTAATATGATGTTATTGGTATGACTATGCTCTGTGCTATTACTTTTTATTAACCTTCTTGCCACCAGCTTTCTTTCCAGCCTTGTTACCAGCTGCCTTCTTATTTACAACCTTTTGCTTCTCAGCTTCTTGCTTCTTTTCAACTTCTGGCTTCTTCTCAGCTTCCTTTTTAGCAGCTTCTTCCTTTGCCTTCTTTGCAGTCTTCTTTGCATTTTTTCTTGCTCTCAATTCAGCTCGCTTCCTTGCCTTTTCTGCTCTCTTTGCCTTTTGCTCTTCCGTTTCCTCAGGCTCATCTGACTTGGTTTCGGATTCTTGTTCTTTGGTCTCAGGCTCTTGTTCTTTGTTCTTTTCAGCTTCCAAGCTTTCCAAATATCGCTCACGACGTTTGTGTTGCTGTATGCCAAAGTTACGTAGATAAGTTACAATATTCCCATATCATCCATAATCATCCAATTACTCACTTTGCTATTAAGATGAACATCCACTGCTTCAGGAGTCCTGAGCACCTTTTCAGGGCAAATGCCGCATTCGAAACTAGTGACCATTTCTTCATCTTCATCCTCCTCTTCTTCTTCCTCATCCTCATCCATTTCTTCATCTTCATCGACAACTTGTTCTTCTTCAACATCTTCATCATCAGAGCTGGCATTGTCCTCTTCATCATCACCGTTGGCAATGGATTCCATACGCGAAAAGCGATTCTTGGGCAATTCATCATCACTATCACTTTCTTCTGAGGATTCATCATCTTGTTCTTCTTCCTCTACTTTCTTTTGTCGCTTAATTTGTTGTTGTTGAGCACGGGTCTCGGATGCATCAGCTTGGCGTTTCTTGTTGCCTTGCTTAGCAGCAGGAGCTTTAGGTTTAGCAGGTGAAGCTTTTGCTGGTGCATTTTTGGCGTTGCTAACTTTGTTTTTACGTTGTGCTGCAGGACGTGCCATTGTCTGTGTATACGATCGAGTAAAGAAATGTGGAATGAAACTTTTTCTTCAAGAAGCTGCGATAACTTTCAATCGGTGGCTGAGACTTAAGTTAGCCCTTGCATGAACATGAATACACCACGTCTCTGTTTAGTATATTTACCCCATTCTGCACTACCATATAATAAACCAACAATCGTTCGTTGTTAAAGGAAAGGTCGAAATGGCTGCAGTTTCTTGTTGCTATCGGTTCTCATGTCGGCATATTATGATTCGCGCTCATTGACCCCCGGCACGCATACTGCGACAACAACCGGTTGAAAGCTCGGTTTCAGTAACCCCTGCTGTTCAAACACGCATTTCTTCTCTTCTCTTAATTGCAACATGGTGCGCATTACTGAAGCAGAACTTGTTCGCAAAATTGAACGTGCCGAACGTGGCAGGCGAATGCCTAATCTTAGTGCTGTATGCGAATCCATGGGCTGGCCCAATATTTCCGAAGGCGTTTCCGAGTATGTAACACAATATGTACGTCAAGACATGTCACTCACACCATCATCATTATCAGATATACCAAAGGATTACGAACCAATTGCTACACCATTAAAGATGAGCGATATATAACAAGTTTGGCCATGTCAAAGGTAGATGACATTTATCATTCATGTTTCCAAGCAACACTATGTTCAACTGAAGCACAACATAGGAACTTAACATGTTGGCTATTAGCTCAGCATATAAGCAAACGGAAGGAGGTGCATACAATCTATATTTCGTACATGACACTCTTGAATCAAAGGCATTATCAACGATGGGTCCACGCTTTGAGGTAGGATAATGGTGGAGCGTATATATATGAGTAAGCGTATACCGCATAGGATGTAACACTAACTATATCACTATTTTCTCTCTAGCTTACACAAGTGGAAAAGATGGATATCCCGATATATTCTCTCGATTGGACTGGTTCACACTTGTTGGTTGGCTCAAGAAATGGCATCACTCAGTTATATGCTGTGCGTCATGATGATACTTCTGAAAACTTGCTACGTCTTATCCTCATTGCAGAATATACTGCACCCTCGAAACAGGTTTGTGTACTGGAAAGCGAGTTTAAGCAATGATAACTTATATGTGCGTTAGTTATCTGCGGTTGGCCAATATGTCCCCGGCAATTATCCCATTAACAGCACCATCCACTCATCATCATTTGCACCACTTTATTCGCCTGAATATGTATATGAGCAATGGCAGCCAATGAACAATCTTGGAATGCATGCCGAATCATCCGAAAAAGTGTCGACATGTTTCCTATCAAGCTTCGGTAACCACATCAACATTTGGGATGCTCTCAGTGAACAAGAACCGATGTTATCTTACAAGGTAAAATAATTATGATCAACAGGGTTCATTTTTATTCACATAACATTATACAGATCGATGAAACTCCTATGAACGTTGCCAGTTGGTCGCCTCATGCTCCACAAACTTTGATTGCTACTGGTGGATGTGATAAGGCTCTAAAGGTGATTGATACAAGAGTTCCTCCTTCAAATGCTATTGTGTGGCGCGCCGAGAATGCACATTCGCGACCTATTCGTGATGCTCAATTCAATCCGTTTATACCCTATTGGATCGGCACTGTAGGAGAAGATTGCTTGGCCCAAGTATTTGATCTTCGTGCAACTTACCATGCACCCGTTGCAAGAATTGCTGGACATGAAAGTATTGTCCGATCGGTAAGAAAATCATATCCAAACTCCAACCATCCACTAATATTATCCATACAATAGTTTTCATGGTCCAATATGCGCCCTGAGAACTTTATGACAACATCCAATGATGGCACCATGCGTATGTGGATGCTTACTCGTGATAGCGTGTCTTTGATCGATGCTCATGCTCGTACTGCAAAGTGGAGTAAAAAGGATACACCACCTTCCAGTATTCGACCTGATCAAAAAGCACTATGGCAACGATGGCTCAATTCTTCAGTTCCAGCACCATGGAGTGAATATAACAAGCATCAATATTATGGTGATGAGGATGACCCTTGGGGAAACAGCTTATATGGTGAACCTGATACAATGATGGTGCCCAGTGCTATTGGTATTGGTGAATGGGGTCGTCAGGAAAATTTGCCTGTATTTGTCGGCGAAGACACTGAAACTGCCAATGGATCTGTTTGTCGAGGTATGTAGTGTCTTATCAATGATATGATACCGTGCTAACTTTCTATAAAGTCATAGCATCCAAGACTAGGATAGCAGGTTACTATGGTATCACAGATCGAGGACAAGTGCTAGCACAGACGATTAGACTGGAGGATCATGAGAATCTCAAGTTCAGATTTAAGTAAGATTTGGCACCTATATGTGTTCGTTATAATACTCATGCATTTATTTCAGATTTAATAAGGAAACCGATCCAATTGCTCGACAGATTGAATATTATATATACACACGGCGAATTGAAGATGCACGAGAGGAACTTGAGAAACTGAAACAGTTGCAGTTGGATGATCCAGAACAAGCAAGGTAAATGTGTATTAATCTTTGGAGTCACTCGTATTAAGTTGCACCTTCGTTATAGGGAACGACACACTCAAGTGGATTATTTTGAAGATTGTATGCAAGTCCTACCGCCAATTCCAAAAGAAGCATGGGCAATGAATTCTATACCGAGCGAAGCCGAATGCAAACGACGATTGTGGACCGATGAAGATCGATGGGAACTAGGTGTATCAGTTTTTCAACGGGAGCTTGATTATTGGACTTATCGATTACCACCTGGATATGAAACATTGCAAGGTTTTCCTTTGGATGGCAAACATATGACAACTAATACAACTGTCGATCTTGAGCGACATGTTTCATTAACACCTGAATATTCCGATAACAATGCTGATTCAACACCACTTTCCACGGCTTCTTCATTGCAGAATGCAAGTTCTATCACGGGCGAAGATCTCAGCTTATCACCTAAACCATCCCATGAATCTTTACGTTCACCAAGTCATACTCCATCATTCAAGTCACTAGGACCATCTTTACGCAGTACACCTACTTCACCTACCATATCCTCACCTCGTGCTCATTCAAGTGCTACTTTGGAAACATCAACAACTCCACACCAACGCCACGGATTACAACGCCTTGCTACTCGAAGCAAGACTCTTCGACGTATGTTTACTAAGCGATCTGGTAGCAAATCATCACCAACATCTGCTACTGCTGAACAACCACCACCTCTACCATCAAAAAGTGAACAGGAGGAAAATGAAGTGGTTCCTGATCCGCCAAGAAGACAACGCACCATTCGACGTAATGCCTTATTTGGTCCATCATAATCCATAGTATTATACAATCCCCATCACAATCCGTAATATTATACAAATACATAAATGAACATATAGAAATAAGCACCACTTGATGGTGCCATTACATATTTTATTATTATAGCTTTTTCAGTTGTTGCTGTTGTTGCTCATCAGAAATACGACCTTCACGTTTCCATGCATAAGCGCATACGCCTGCTCCAGGACCTAGCAAAAGTGATGCCACCAGCACAAAGAGCGTACCACGCTTGAAACCATCTTCAATACCAGCCCAATATGCCATAGTACCAACAATGGAAGAGATATCAATGACGAGCATGTGGGTAATGGGATCATTGTACCAATTCTTGTTCCACACACCATAGTAACGGAACAACAAGATACAATGCATAAGCATGAATATGGAACCGAGAGAAATCCACATTGTACGCAAATTGTCACGTGATTGTTGCATGGACACATGATGTTTCTGATCCTTTGTACTGCGAGAAGCGATGATAGGTACACAACATTCGAGTGCAGTGTAAACAAGTGGAGAGATAAGGAATGCTCCAATGATATTATGCTGCCACATGGAACGAGCCGGTACAGTGAGCATGAGTACGGGTGTGACACATTGGCCAAGTATTGCTGCAAGACCCACACCAAGAATGCGTGCAGGTTGGATGGGTTGCATTTTGTATAGTGAGATGAGAATACCGTAAACAGGTATCCATAGTAACGGAAACATAACTCCTGCACCAATAACATTACCACCTATCAATAAGATGCCTGTGTACAATGAAAGACCCAATCCACCGCCACGGCGTGCACATTCTATCGACATTGAAGCGAAAGAAGCAGTAGCTACACCGAGTAATATGAGTGTCAATGGCGTTGCTTCGTTGATGGCATGGCTGCAAAAGTGTACGAGAACACAGCCAACACGTTTCAAAAGGGTAGGTAAAAACGCTGGTGCATCATATGTAGACGCTAGAAATGCAGGATTTCGACACTGTTGACGAGTATGATCATTGAATGGTGCAAGGATCTGTGCAATATGGGACCAGATCAAATATCCCAGTGGAGCAGTAAGCAAATACGCTACAGTACTTTTCGTTGAGTGACAGTTGGCTTTGGTGATCGTCATGGTTTAACAAAGACAAATGGGAAAAAGGGAGTGATTTTATAAGAACACTGCACCTTCTCCTTTTTTATACCGAGATCATTACCGCACATGTCATTTATATATATATATATAATCTGCTCCCGATTTCTCATCCTGTCATGCTCGATCGATAAACCTATACTAAGGGATGAATACTGTTTTCTCATCATACACTTGCAAAGAATGGCGGTATAATCACCGGAATTATATTGCTGATAATGCCGGTCTTGTTACATCAATCCATGCATACATTCGATTGCAGTTGGAATAAGACCAGTGACCTTGATGTGGCTGCAGTTCACATTTGCATTGATCAAGGCATGGTGTCATCGGTCATATCGGCTGCAAAAGATAACATGACGATGTGAAAGAATGGTGTATTGTGTTTACATAAAGAAGTGCTCTGTAGCCATCACCAGGAACTAACAACTACGTATTAACATCCTGTGTTACCATGCAGAGTCTGCCACTGGATGCTGCTCCATGTTGGCATATGCAATGCTGCCCTAGTTGTTTCCCTGGATGCTCCTTTTTACGGCACTCGTCAACACTCCTCTCGTATGTTTTCTCTGCACATGCGTATCCAACCATACAAAACAAATATGCCATATTTCCACACACTTTTCTCCACATAACTAAACAAATTGAATCACCATTACATATAGCATAAGGTATCATACCCATGTGATGTAACTATCATCATTGTATACCAGCAACTCCTGAAAATCAGTCACATCCTTACTCTATCCAGTCCCTGCGCATCTTTTTTTCTTTGTATGTATGCTCGACATCCTTAACCATAAAGGAACATTACCTTGCATATAGCAATTATCTTATATTCTGATCACATAAACCAGGCTCAACAATCAACTTGTAGCCAAAATTTTACACAACCAATCTTGGTGTCTTTGTTATAACAGTGATCGGTGCATCCAAAAGTATCTTTTGTCAAATTTTGAGCCATCGTAACAAGTGCCATGTAATACCACCCTACTATAGCGGAAGGAACTACCATGCACTCTTCATCGCCTTTTCAGCCTTGTTCCATAAGCCAGCCTTTGTTCATCTTTTGTTCTTGTATGATTGGCGGCTTTAACCTGAACAACGATCACTTTGCAATAACAATTATCCATCATCAGGCTTACTGCACAGTGAAAACTCAAAATTGGCCGTATCAAGAAACCCCTCAATCAAACATGGCATGATTAATTGTTCAGAAAGTGCTTTCAGGGCCGCTGACCATTTCTGCGTAATCAATTCTATCATGCTTAATTGTGAAATATTTTGCTTGTCTTATGTTCTGAATTTGTGATGGTGGATAATTTAGTGCTCTTTGTTGATGGTGTTGTTGGCAGCAATAGAGGAAATGTAAAACTCCAACTGAAATGCAGTGTTGAGTTGCAAAGCCAAATGATTGAGACGCACGGACCTGTCTGTGATCCACCTTGTCACAATATGAAATAGATACACTTGATAGTTACAAGGAGTATGTCACGATAGAAGGAAGAATCATAATGCGTAGTTGAATTGTCACTCGTCAATGCATGATCACCACTGTTTATTGCATCCACCATTGGATGTTGCTACTACATTTCCTCACCCCGCCCACTATATCGCACTTGCATGCAGTGATTCACTCTCATGAACCATCATCAATGCGCATGGTATCAAATATACTGATATCGATATCGATGTATATTAATAGTCGTATGGATCATGATATATATAAATGAGGTGAATCAGCAGCATTCTCCTGTGCAATTGAATGGCTTTGTTGATGTCGATTGAGAAGCTAATATACCAATATGTCTGGAAACTTCATAATCATGCGACTTCATGAAATAGCTTATATAAAGTGGAAACATAGCAAACAATGCTATAAACTCCCATGGAAGGACACCTTTTAGAGATGCCATAATTGAATCTGTATTTTGTGCTCTAATGTAAATGAAATAGTGATGTTAATAAAGTAATGGCATATTGGTGAAAGCATTCTTACATTGACCATACTACGCCTGCTGTAGCTGGTCCTGCAGCCAGAGCCATTCCACAAACAACTTTGTTCCAAAAACAAGTACAAATGAGCCTTCTGGTATAACACAATAATAATCCAAATATTTACTTACGATTGGTACACCCATTGACAGTACCTAATGTAGATGGTTGTACAGATGATGCATTGTTGAGCAAAACCATGCTCACAGTACTGGCCATATTATCCAAAGATGTGATGAGTGATATTAAAACAAGAGTTGAGATCCACACCCATGGCATCTTGTTCTCAATGTTGCCAGAAGCACCTTCGTTATTTGATCCCATCTCGCAAATGCAATGTATCATTCCACATAGACTGAAGCTGAAAGCGAGCCCAATAAGCAGCATACGTAGCAAACGCAAATTGGTAAACCACTTGGTGAGTATGGGTAAGATAGTCAACTGGGCAAAGACCTGCCACACGCCAGCGTAAAACAACACTGATCCAATGCCTGATGATGAAAATCCAAGTCCACCTTGATGCACACTCCAAGCTGCCCATATGGCAAAGAGTGCTGTATAAGGTCAAACATCTGTTAGAAAACATTAATAATATTTGATCCAATACATTACTTTGGTAATACAAGCTGTAAAACCCGTTGAACCATTTTATAATGATAGCAAGTAAAACAGAGCGTGTAAGCGATTCCCGTAATGATCTAAAGATCCTGAGCGACTTCTGATGCGTTTGTTCTTCTTTTAATGTAGGCATGGTTCGATCATCAAAAGTCTTGTAATCAACATTTTTGTGTGACATATGACATTGCTGCGAGGTGTATGTTGCTGGCTTTAAGCCATGTGAAGGTGCAGTCTCTTCAAGAAGGGCAAATGTGCAAGTAGCAGCCACCATGGAACAGCAGCTGGATGCAAAGCATGGCAACATATAAGGGTACTTGACAAGAAGATCCTTGATCCAACTGCTGGTGGAAAATATTTCTGGGTATTGTTTCACCGGATCCATCAAGAGTGCTTAAAGAAAAACTGGTATCAGTAAAGATACCACATTGATATATGTCATAAGCATACATCCTATCAAAGGTCCTACAGCACACCCTACACCAAATCCCAATTGGAGAGCAGACATGGCAAGCGTCCGTTGCGTATTAGTGTGATGGATAGTGATTTCCGATACGAAGCATCTTAAAGCAGGTAAGCTACCATCCTATGCAATCATACATGCATCGAATGAAACCATTTTCATGTTACCAGCTGATGGCTACACTTTTGCACTCTCGTCTTGAATTCATTGACTTACCAATAATCCAAAGAGAAGAGAACATGCAATGATCCACTTTACGGATGTGGATATGCCAAGTAGAAAAATACTTATAGCTGATCCTGTAACGCCCAAAACTATCACCAGTCGTCGACCAATGCGATCCGAAAACATGCCCCATGGCATGCCTTGTTGATAAAACATGTTGCATTCATGTTAGTGTGCATGAACATTGCTCTTTATGCATAACAACTATGCATTGACTCACTGGAAATACATATGCCAATGCACGGTGATGCACGGATGAACCCAACATAAACGCCGATATCCTCGTCTTTGGTCGAGCTACTAAGATCTTGTACCATCTTGATATCCATGAAATGTCAATAAACGATAGTGTCAAGGCATGTTCGATAAAGAATGCTGTGATTAGACTACTCACAAACACTAGGAACGGTAACACAACGCTGAAGCCGATAGCTGTCTTTATCAAGAATGTAAAGTAATTATCAGAATATGAATGAGCAAGGATCATGGATGCTTTGCTACTCTTACTGTGGTCTGGCAGAAGAAGGCGAGTAATATCTGTGTGTATGGGAAACTAGTGTCTCTTTCACTTGTCATGGTCAATAGCTCTTTGTGTGCAATGAAATTCAGGAACCAAATTCGGAAAGAAAGAAAGAAGAGGGGACAGCATATATGATTCGAATAAAATCAGGTTTTCCTCAGGAACGGTCGATCATATGGAGATATATATAGATTAATCTCCATCATTGGTGAGTATGAACCAATTCATGATTAAAAAGTTTACTACTGAAAATGCCGTATCATGTTAATATTTGGTTGAAAGTACATCTCATGCTTCACTATGCAAATGTCATGCTACCATAATTTTCGAGTATCTCCATCCTATGCATAATGGAAATGGGATCGGAATTATAGTATAGCCGAGTATGGCAGAATCTGTGGAAGCATTGATTTAGTTCACGAGTACGACTGCCAATAAATCGGAAGCTGGGATTGGATTGTCGATCACTTCAAATATGTATAACATGAAAGAGCTCATTATTATGATCAATGTTGCCTTCACTTTACAAAATATAAAGGATGATAATCATACAAAGAATAGTAGTTGTACATATGTTATGCGGAGGAGAGTTCAATTGGAAAATTCAACTACGCTATGGGGAGGTGATGATGATAGTGGAGTGCGGCGGATAAATGAATCACAGTTACCGATTAGACTTTTTGTATCACTCACAATGAAAGTGTGTATCTATATATAATGTTCATTACACTTGTTAGGATCTGGTATCAAATAGTGGAGTATGATGATGAGCTTCATTTAATGTCAAAGAATAAGATGGATCATGCGACATGTGTGTTGGCAAGGTAACCGGAAACTGGGTAACAGCTGAGTAAGTCAAATCACTCCTCCCAGGAGTAAGGCTCATATTTATATATGTACCTTAAAACGAGACCCCTATTTTTTGTAGCGATTGCATTGTACCATATGGCGGTCCAATCCAAACAGAGTTTGGCATATATTATCGATAAGCTAATATTCTGTTGCGCACTGCCCTTCCTGTGAACTTGCTCTTGTCATTGTCGTACAGTGTGTGTATCACCAAATTGGAAAACCATTCTCTTTCACTCTGAGCCAAGCCTATTCTTTCTCTCTTTCTCTTTCTAACCTTATCTCGAACTTGTCCGAGACTTTTTATTCTTCTTCTTTTTCTTATAACTATTATTTGCTAATCCACCATGCCACACAAGGGAGCATTTGAACCCAAAGACGCACGAGTGACCAACATGTACGAGGACGAAGACGACGATGACGAATTGGACGATTGGAGTTTTACCAGCTCATCGGATGTGACGCCACGCCCACGTCGCAAGTTGATGACAGGAACACAAGCATTAGCCGAGTTTCTGATTACGACGAGTCCTGAAGAATTCCAAAAGAGCAATCCACCTAAACGCAGTTCGAACCTGTTCTTCCGCCGTCGTAAAAACAAGCATTCACGACAACCCTCCACACCAAGTACAACCGCTTCCTCGATACGATCTTTTGCACCTAATACAGTACAACGTATGAATCATATTGAAATCGTTGCCAATGATGGACCTCCTTCCACGTCATTAGCTCGTATTGCGAGTAGAACAAAGAATGGATCATTGATTTCACGTACACCTGTTGCACGTAAAGGAATAAATACATCATCATCCAATGCAGCAGCAGCTATTACACCCAATGATCCAGGTCCAATTCTACCATCCAATCGCAGTATAAAGCATCGAGAATCTAGCATTTACAGTGAATCCATTCGTCATTCCAAAAGCACCACTACCATGTCTGTTACAGCCAATAACAATAACAACAACAATGGCACCGTGAATAGTAACAATTATCCTTCCATTCGCGGCAGGCCGTTAATGCGTCATGATACCGGTACAACAGTATCCTTTGGACGAAGAATGAGTGAGCATACCTTTGGTGGTACCTTATCAAATCCTGATAATTCAAGGAATATCGTGACAGCAGCTGCAGCCGTTGCACCACCACCACCACCTGTTCATCCAAGCATGCAACAACAACAACAACAATATCGTCAAGAACGTGATAAAAGAGCAACTGAAGCATTGGTGACTCATATGGCATCACAAGAATTGGAGGTGATGGAAAAAGCATTAATCCAACGCTTGGAACGATTTCAATTGGCTAAAATGGATAAACCAAGTGATACTGTTGCTGCTGGTTTAGCAACGGAGCATATCAAGGCATTACAAGCTTCGCTGGACGATCAGGTTGAAACTGACAATTTATTCAATCATAATCATGCATCACCTAAACGACAAGTGCGACATGTCCAAGTACAAACTATGACATCCTCATTCTCAGATGAACCCAACAACACTAAGACGAGCATGACAGCAGCCGTCGAGGATACCAATACCATCATTCACAACAATAACGCATCAAGACCTACTTCATCAGAAAATGAAGCATCGTTGGTGGAGCAACTTCAACGACAATTAGCACATGAACGACAACAACGGAGACAGCTGCAGGCGGCCTTGGATGAAACTTGTGATCATTTCGAAACATTGAGTGGATTGGCATACAAGAAACTACGTGAACTTTGGGAGGAGAAGAATCATTGGGAAAACGCATGCATTGAATTACGAGAAAGATTATTTAGTACCAGTATGCTTGATCAATCCCATGTACAACCACCCATGGATGATGCTCTTTCTGGATTCCCTGATAGTACGTACGATATAGATAAATAAAAAGTATCACTTTCAGATTACCATAGCTTTGGTTACGAATATTCAGGAGAAGAATCTTTCTTTATGTACATGTCCGTGAGGATATCCTTATAAAAGGAGTATGTAGTATCCCATGGTGGCAATCATAGATCATAGTCTCTCCTTTGCCACTCCTAAAGTAGATTAGAAAACATGACGTATAATGATTAAAACATCTTTGTATATTGAAAACTTGTATATGTGTGATTGTGCATTGGGAGCTGGGGAAATGAATATTATAGAATGAAGTATTATGTTCTATCTACCGAATGCTCGATAACACATCATTAGAATGGAATAGGTTGCCGTCGAGTGATTGTAGCAGGAAGAGGAGGTGTAGGTGGTACAGAGATGGTTATTTTATCGTGATGTCGCTTATCAAATATATGCTGTGCTTCTTTGATGATGGATGTGAGCAGAATGCCGTCCCCTTGTTGTTGGGTGAATTGGATTCGAGCACATCGTTGGTGATGCGATACATGAATTTCCATTCGAGATTTTACTAAACGCGACTTGCCACCTATAATCCATGTCATGATATTAGGAGAACAAAGATCCAAGTCAACAGTGGGTATCCTGCATCTAGGGATTTTCGCATTTCCCCCCACACCCCAAATCCCTCTCCTTCATACCTTGTGATTTTCGAATCTCAGCCTTGTATCTCACACCATGCTTGTCATTCTTTTCATACAACCGGCTTTCAGATACTTTGTTCAAGACGGAATGAAGTTCATATAGAATACTTGGTATATGTGTTTCATCCTGAATCACTAGTGAGCACACTTTGGGTTGCTTGAAAAAGAAAAGATTTTGTATCCATGCTGTGGATGTCTTGTTGCTATGGTGACTCGTGTGCTGATGGTGATTATTGTTATTACTGGAACTTGAAGTGATGGTGGATGTTTCATCTGACATTAAGCTCGGTGTACCAGCAGTACAATTGCTGCTGGCGCCATATCCTCCACTTTCACCACCGCTGCTGCTTCTTCGGTCAAATGACTGGAATGAACCTTGACTCATAGGACGACGCATATCATTCTCTTGATTGGTTTCCTTTATCACAGGAGAACAAGGCGGAAGCAATATAGAATGGCGGACATTACCACCACTACCACCCGTTGCAGGATTGGATGATAGTTGTTCAAATACATCCATGTTGATTTGCTTTCGACGTGTTGTTGTAGTACCAGCACGTCGTAATGTGAACCTTCTTGATGGACGTGAAGATAAAGTATCATTGTTGGATGATAATGTTGTATTCTTTTTGTTATCTGATAATACTGGTGTTTTGGAACCACGAAGGGTGAACATATTTTTGAGTCGCATGGTGCCTGTTGTACGTTCACCTCCTTGATGTTGTTGTGTTGCAGGTGGTGGCGGTAGAGGAAATGATGCAGGCGATAATGTCTCTATCCTAATAGTTCATGTTGCGGTGTGTTAATAACAAGCATGTTCTCGCATATGTATTCGTCATGCCTGACTTACTTTTCTGTACTTTGTCGTTTGGATAAACGCATGCGTCGGACTAGGCGATCGTATAGAGTAGGGCTCTTTTTGATATCAGAAACAGCAGGGGAATCTTGTATTTCCGGTTGTTGGGGTGCTACACTAGTACGCTGCTTGACACGCATGCTGACTGCAGAGTAACGACGATGAGGAGTTGGTAATTCTGGTATCCAAGGTGCTTCAGGGCGTGAACGGTATTGTCCTCCTCTTCCTCGCTCAGCCATAGATCTGCAATGTCGAATAGGACGAATGGTACGATATCGATACATTTCTTCTTCGTTGCTATCAGGTACATTATCGTCATGATCATTTTGCCAATATCGTTCAGCATGTTCTTGTAATAGCACATAAACAACCTTTTGCATATTGGGTCTACATGTCAAATGGATTCATGTTAGGGGCTTTGAAGGAGAATTCCAGTATGCATAGGTGTGTGTAATAGTAGTAAAAGTAGTAATAACTTACTCCTTGCTGATAAGGGCACGGACAACTGCATCGGGATTTGATTCTCCCCATAAGAACTTGATTGTCTCCAAAATCCGATCATCAATTTCGGATGGATCTTGCACAGGTTGTTCAGTTGTTTGTGGTGAAGGTGGTACTGGAAATCGAGCTGGATCACCCAACTTGTGCATATGCTCACGAAACCATGGATGGGACATTATTTGTTTCATCTGACATGTAAAGAAATGCAGGGTTAGTGTTCACTATGCATTGAAATGCTTGATCCTATTCCCACTGTTCTTACATTGATGCGCTTATTTGGATCCACCACTAGAATACGTCGTAGCAAATCTTGTGCATTGCGCGATATATGATTGGGCATTGCATACTTGCCAGCCTTGACCTAGATGTCATGATTAGTAAAGATGATCCAAAAATGAAATAGGTGTCATGGTACCTTGTTCAACAAACTTCGTATATTGTCGTCGTCAAATGGGAGGTGACCAGCTAGGAGAGCATAAAGAATGACACCACAAGACCAAATATCTGATGCTGCACCATTGTAAGGCATTCCCTACAGTAAGGGTGGTATGTATTAGGGCCATTTTCCCTCTTTCTTTCTCTCTTTCCCCTCATTCCTTTAAGCAAAAGCCATTTTATCCCTTACCGTGACGATCTCAGGACTGGCATAATGGGGTGATCTGTTATATTTGATACCATTAATAACAAAATAAATGATGGTCTCTTTGTGTGTATATACTTACCCGCAGCTTGTTTGCAGCATTGATTCTGCAGGTTGCAATGAAGCCATACCAAAATCGGCAATCTTGATATTATTACTGCTGTCGAGCAGAAGGTTTTCTGGCTTTAGATCTCTATGGCTGCACCACATGGTGGTTGTCAGGGTTCAATTGCGTATTATCATTTATATATTATTGTCTTACCAAATTAGATGATGGTGGCAATAATCAAGTCCCAGGATCATATGTTGGAAATGGCGCCGTGCTTCATTCTCTGTGAGCCTTCCTTTGCTGACAAGGTATTCAAAGAGCTCACCGCCTTCCACATATTCAAGAATGATGTACCTGATTTCAAGTGTATGTGTTAATAACGATGAATTATTAATGTGTGAGTGAGAATAATAAACATACAAATTAGGTGAAGCTTCATCGTCAATAACATCCAAGAGACCCACAACGTTTGGATGGCGTATAAGTTTCATGATGGCGATCTCCCGCCGTACAGCTTTTTCGATCGTCGGATTAGCCGCCAAAAACGCCTTGCTGATAATCTTAATGGCTACGTGTTCCCCAGTATATCGATGAATTCCGAGTTTGACACGACCTATGAAATGAATCCATAATTAAAACAACCGAGTTTTAAAGAACAATACTTATTTACCTGATGCACCTTTACCGAGGATCTTTCCAATGTAGTATTCACCTATGCATTTTCGGGGAGAGCTGCATGCGGAAAGTGTACCAGAGCTGCGGCGTCGATCACGTAATGATTTAAGTGATTTGTTACGAGATAAACTTGGTAATATCATTGAAGCTCTTCGTGTAGGAGCTGGTGTACAAGAATGACGATGTGGATTTGGTGGTGGTAAAGGTAGATCAAATGGATGTATATTAGTAGTAGGATGAACCATAGTGAGTGAGAAAAAATGAAAGAGAGAGAGGTGAGCAAGGATTTCCCCAGAAAGAAATAGTTAGAGCAAGTAACAAAAGGGGTTGTTTTGGGGGGAGAAGTGTGGGTATAGTGGATATGGGTGAGAATTGCTCCGAGACAAAGAAAGGATGTGAAGGGGTTGGTTTTCTTCATGCGAGGGCGGAGGAGGAAAGGGAGAACGATATAGACACACAATGTTGAACCACTTGTCATGCAGCATAAGCCTTATAGGAGTTAACCATTGCATCCTCTCTTGTTTCCCCTTGAATGACATCTCTTGTTATACATATACTCTCTCTTTATCACTCCATATATCGAATCTCCTCATAAAAGAGTGGCGTCTTGCATAAGAACTAGTTTATTCCATGTGGTATCCATCTTATTTAGCTATATGTTTCCGACCCGTCTTCCCTTGAGCTTCAATCCATCGTAATGAATGCAAGTACTGAACACGTTGAATCAATTGTTGAATGAAATGAGTTGATGGTACATCTTCTTTTTCCAACCATTTACGAAGTTGGATGATATCTTCAATATCCGATACATGCCACCATTGTTTTTCTTTTGTTGTTGTTGGTCCAGGTCCAATGGCTACCACGCTGTATGCCCAAAATGGTTCACTGTTACGAGAATCAGCTCCACATCCACCATGAGCAGTAATCAAATCATTGAATATCCAATATTCGTTGCCTTTCTTGTCACATCCAGCTGGTTCCAATCGTTTCGTGCTCCTATGTCCTGCAATTGTCAACTCAAGGTATCTCTTCTCTAATGCGAGTCGATTTTCATATATTTTGGGATCCTCATTGTTTTCACTTCTTCGTCGTTCCACCCGTAATGCTGCTTCCACCATTTTGTGCTCTTTGTTATTTGCATCTGTAGTCACCCATTGACGTCGTAGTTGTGAATGAAAGAGTAAAAGATCGCACATCATTTGGATCATATAAATGTGGTCCGTGGCTTTAAGTTTGGATGCATTATCGAGTGCTTGAGAGAGATGAGTGTCAAATCCTGCTGCCAACAATACAAAGCCGAGATCTTCCCAGTGACTTGCTGTCAATCCATCCCGTTCAAGTTCTTCCACAAATGTGATACGTGCAACATCAGCTGTCATGTATTTGCTATCGGTCAATCCTCGATCTTCCATCCATTCACGCATTACTTGAGTGCCAATCGCTTGCATGGTACGTGCATGATTAAAGTAAATCTCTTGTGTTGCCAATGTCGATGAAACGGGTGTTTCGATATAGCCTTGTTCCATACTCTGCAATAATTCCAGTGCAATGTTGATGCTCAATCGCTTAATACGCCAGTTGCCTTGAACATTTTGCATACTCGTGATAACACGTGAGTCGATATTGAAATGTTCTCCAAATCTGAAGACAAATTCACGTATTTGCAATCGTGCCCATATCTCCTCTTCTGTGAACTGAAGCGGAATTCGTGTAAAGGAGGGTGGTGCGATAGGATGCGCTTTGGTGAATGTAAAATGATGGTTGCTATATAAAGCATAGATAGATTAGAGATAATAATAATCATATAAAGTGATGATGAATATACCTGGTCTTTGACTGAGCACTACTGTTGCCACCATTCTTTCATATCAGAATCAGTATGCTTGAAAGTAATTCATGATTGTGTAACCATTTACCTTTGCTTTGTTCAAAGACAAGGACTAGAGAGAAAACAATCAATATGATACAGTGAATATCGATGTTGGCTTATGTACCTTTTTAGGTGTTTCAGAAGGTCGGTTTTCTTTGTCAGTGCGTGGTTTCTTTGCAGGTGATTCGACAAGTGATTGCTGGTTTCTTGCTTTGCCCTTGTTAATTGGGGTGAACGAGAGTCTATAAAAAGTAAATGAGTGTTTTTGTATATCACTTGTAAAATATACTTACGTGGTTTGAAAGTATTTCTTGGTAGAAGTAGCCATGTCAAGTTGAACTAATCAAGGAGAAGAAACAGAAACAACGCGAGAACGCGCTGAGAAAAATGAAAGAGTCCTTTTTTGGGAATGGCGCGAAATGTCTCACATCTGCTCTGTCGTGCAACCCAACAACAACGAGCGCATCTACAATGTGGTGGTTGTTCTAGATTAACACATCATGCGTGGCTATTCCAGTGCGTTTAAACCCCCTGTTGCGTGGCTACCTCTCTTTCTTTTATTATTAACCCCTTTCTCCTTTGCTATGACCATTCAAGATCCCTTTCACACCTTGCATGAAAATACACCAGCCATTGTAGCTTCTTATATCCACAAAGGCACCACAAACACCTTTGATTCATCATCATCTCCATCATCACCCCATATCACTTTTGATAGACATATCATTGACCACCATGACAATAACAATCGCTTTCAACTGGAACTCAAGGTCACTGCACACCAAGAGTCCATCGAACTTGAACAACTGGAATTTGTCTTTCATATGGACATTGAGAACTCAATCATGATGGCAGATGGATTTCAGTGCTGGACCCATTCACGAGAACTGGACAAGCATGGTAGCATATCACCTATCTCTAGGACAGTGGCATGGTGGACCCAGTTTGATCTCCAAGGGTGAGTTTGATATTCATAGACACATAGTCTAGTTCATTGACATTGTATTTTATAATTAGAGACTATAACTTTTATGATTATTCTGGTCAAGTGGGTGTCATACATTCCAACAGCTACACATACTTTCGCAATGGCAATACGACGGTGTTTGTGGGATCATTATCTGAATCAAGTGGATACACCTACTTGAAAGCTGACATCCCACATAATCAATTCACGATCTACAAAGATATCCAAGGTAAACGATTGGCAGCTGGTGAATCCCTTGAGTTACGATATCTGGTGACCCAACATACCGATTTGGATGTCATGTGGCAACAATACGCCGAATATTATTATGGCAGTAACGCTTTGCAACAACAACGTCATTTGACAGGCTGGTCATCATGGTACAATTATTATGAACGAGTGACAGAAGCAGATGTTGTTCGAGTATTGGAAGCATTCAAGAGCTATGATTACAAGATTGATGTATTGCAGATCGATGATGGATATCAGCAAGCTATTGGCGATTGGTTGGATGTGGATACCAAAAAGTTTCCAAGAGGAATGCACTTCTTAGCACGAGAGATCTCAGAAGCAGGATATATTCCAGGCTTATGGTTAGCACCGTACGCTGTTGGATTCAAGAGTAGACTTGCCAAGGAACATCCAGATTGGCTATTACGCGATGATCAAGGCAAAGTCGTAGTAGCAGGTCCCAATTGGGGTGGTTTCTATGCATTGGATATCTATAATCAAGAAGCACGAGCCTATCTTCAAGAAGTATTTGATCAAGTATTGCATGATTGGGGATATCGACTTCTCAAGCTCGATTTTATATTTGCAGCAGCCATGATACCTCGATTAGGCAAAACACGCGGCGAAATTGTTTGGGATGCTGTCACTTTACTCAATGATTTGACTCAAGGTCGTGCTTTATTATTGGGCTCTGGTGTACCACTGGCTGCTACATGGGGTCGATTGGATTATTGTCGTATTAGCAGTGATGCTTCTCCATTTTGGGATCACTCCGTGTTACGTTTGGCTCATGTACGTGAACGTGTCGCCACGCATAATGCTCTCATGTCAACTCTGCATCGCTGGCCTATGAAACATGTCTTTGGTACCGATCCTGATGTATTCTTTTTACGCTCCAATGATAACAAATTGACACCGGACGAGCGCTTCACTACTTGCACTGTCAACTTGCTGATCGGTCAGCTTACTCTCATGTCAGATGATATTACAAAGTACAATGCTATCGAGCATCAGCTATATGCTTCCACTTTCCCCAAAGTCCATGCAGCAATTCAACAAATGATTCCTATCGGTCCAGATGTGTTTCGACTTGATTACACATGCAACGATCGCCGATATATCACATTGATCAACCTGTCACCTGTATTGTTTAAAACAAAGTTACCTTTGGATGAAACGGTCGCTTATTACTTTTTCGAGCAAAAGAACCCATTGGTGGATCAACAAGGCCTTGATGATAAAGTGGCATGGTATAAACCTGAACACGGTGATGAAATTCTCTTACGACCCCATGAAACAAGATCATTCATGTATATCACCGACCGATTTGCAGGATCGACAGGGCATCTTGTACCTGGATGGGATATTGAAACGTGGAATCAGGAACAACAAGGTCAGACGATTCGCATCACATTACGCAAAAACATAAAGGCGACAGCATTCAATATTTGGTTCACAGTGGACGATGATGTTGCTCCCAACGTATTTGTGGATGACAAAGAGATCAAAGTAACAGTGTTACCCCAGGACAAGAGTGGGATTCATTTAGCCAAATGCACCATTCAACAATAGGAAGATATTTGTTATTATTTACCTACTTTCGAAACATGATCTGCAATAAATATTCCCCCCCATCTTTAGTAACATCACATCTGTATATGTGCTAAATTATATGCCAATATCCCTAGGATTCAAGGTGTCCAACCTCTTAGAATTTCGAGCTCAGAACTCAAGTCGGCATAAATTTGCTGAGTCCTCCCCAATCTTTATTCTATGCATCCCCACACCACCAAATGAAGGTTCCAATAATAGGTATAGCCACAACTGCTTATAAAACGATCTGGAATTGCTTTCAATTCGTAGATCGGATATTGTGATACTGTATAACATTAATATCGGAATGTGATGATGATGGCGGATAATTGATGGGATCAGAATAGAATGGAAAAGGATAGGACAAAAGTGCATTGTGAAAAAGTAGAGCCTAGTATGTAGGGTGGGTTGCTCAAAGTATACCCGCTTGACACACTATTTGCATAACAAGAAGGAAACATGTAACACATGAGGATGAAACTTTGGGAGGAGTTGCATTGAAAACGCCTATATAGATCTCCTTTGCTTTTTCCTCCACACCGCATTTCTTCTGCAATCATTACTATGGAATCGGCGAATAAACCACCGTTGCCATATCGGCAGCTGATCCCCATCTTTATCGCCCGGTTAGCTGTGTGTATGACAGCATTGAAGCAAGATACACGAGCATCCGAAATAATAAAGCTCAATCATTATTGTAGAATCCTCTTGGTTTGACTGTGATATATCCATTCCTTGTACCAGTAAGTACACATTTGTTATAAATCAAAGTGATTGGTGTCAAGTAACAAAGGACATACATGTGTACCTATAGATGATAAAGCAATTGACTGGGTACAATGACCAAGGGAACGTGGGTTATTACACGGGTCTGATTTCGGCTGCTGTTGCTGTTGGTACAATTTTTGGATGTGAGTATAATCAATGATCCATCTACAGTATGAAGCAGTAAGAAATTGAATAAAATATATGATAAGCAATACCATGGGGCACTCTTTCGGATAAGATCGGGCGACGCAAGGTACTACTCATATCATTTATGGGACCTATCATTAGCAGTCTCCTCCTTGGCGTATCCAGTGGTATATGGTGGGCAATTGCTGCACGAGGTATACTTGGATTACTTGTAAGGCACAACAAAGATGTAATGATGGTATTATTGATGTTTCTCTGCTAGGATAACAGCCTTGGAATCATTGTCAGTATGATATCAGAAATCACCAAAGACAATACAGATGACCAGCAAACGATGGCGATGACTCTCACGTCTATCGGGTATGGTGTGGGAATCTGTATTGGGCCACTTATTGGAAGTAAGTATATGAAGGAAGGTTCAATCGAAAATGGAATTTTAATTGCATGAAGCATTGCTGATGGATCCTGTCAACCAATATCCACAACTGTTTGCCCATGATGGTCGTATCAAGGCATTTCTGATTGCATATCCATTCTTTCTTCCTTGTTTTGCAGTAGTGCTTTACACATTGTTTGCAAGTGTCGTCACTTACTTCTTTATTGAAGAGACAATGGACACAAAGAAATACCAACAGAACAAAGAACCAACCACATTCATTCAAGAGCCATGCGTCAAACGCTACAGCACCTTTGATTCATCACATGAGCATACTATGGCACCACACACACCTCGTCGCAAATGCGTGATCGAATCCAATGGCTTATCTACATTCCAACGCATCCGCTTAGCTTTGACACCTTCTGCGGTGAATGCTATTTCAATGAGTTTCTTGGCAGTGTGTGCCTACTTTTTCTTTGAAGGTGGGTATCTATAATACTTCTAGAATGGAAGTAAAACAATTGAAAGAACCTAAATATTTGGCTAGTATTATTTATTGTTTACGCTTCGTGCGAAGTATCCTTGGGTGGTCTCGGATTTGATCCGGCTCAAGTTGCTGCTGCCATATCTTTTGTTGGCATTATCAAAACCTTCTCGCTCGCCATAGTTGTTCCATTCTTGGTTAGGTGCTTTGGTACTGTGAGACTTCTTTGGGTACTATTTATCATTTTATCCTTGTGCTACACATTACTTGGCATAGTGCATTACTTTAATATTCTGGAGACACCTATGGTCAGGTATTTTGTGTGGATCAGCCTGATTGGGTTGCTGGCACCCATTGCTGCACTTTCAAGCTCAACCATGACAGTCTCTCTTGTTCTCGTCAATAATGCAGCAACGAAAAGCAATCCTGGTTTGCTGGGTACCATCAATGGGCTTGAACAATGTAAGCGCTTATGTAAAATCATGCATTCATGAGTTATACCGAGCTGATAGAACTGTGTATAGTTGCTGTACAATTCGCAAGGGCAATAGGATCAACTGGACCCACCATAGTTTGGGCAATGTAAGTACCAATTTTCATACTATTCTTCTTATTTCATCATTGTGACACCATCCATAGATTTCAAAACATAAGCTGGATCCCATCCTCTTCTCGAAGCAGCTTTTCCTGGGGAGCCGTTGCTATTTTAAACATTGCAATTGCTATTCGGGGTTTGCGATTGAATGCCAAAGATTATCAAGTTTCTGACATTGATATAAATACCCAACGTGATAATCACTGTTAACGATCATCAGTAGGAGACCCATAATGTTTGAGATATTCAAATATATTTGCATGTATTCTAAAAAGCAGGATGCACAAAAGGGAACATGGTGTGTGTAATGTGGTGGGAGATGATGAAATTAAATCTTGTATCCACTATGGATAGCTGCCACTCCAAATGTCAAATCTTCATAGCCTTTGCCAACAGTTGAGAATCCAGCATCACGAATAATCTGTGCAAAGTCTTCTTGTGGTGGGAATTTGCGAATGCTTTCAACAAGGTATTGGTAAGAATCTCGATCCTTTGCAATGACTTGACCAAGCACAGGAATCACATCGAACGAATAGATATCATACACCCTATCAAATATACAAATGAGCAATCCCAACCATGTAAACAATGACTCGTATCGACATACTTGCTAATAAGAGGATTGTCGACTTGACTAAATTCGAGACACATGAATCGACCTCCTGGCTTGAGTACACGATAGGCTTCCTTCACCACACGATCCACATGCGTACAATTTCGAATACCAAAGGCAATCGTATACACGTCCATGGATTCATCAGGTATATTTTCAAGCTTCTCAGCATTTTGTACCATAAATTCGGTCTGGTTGGCTATTCTCATTAAACAAAGGTTTAGCACAATGGTATCCAATGTTATGTCGCTTGAATACGTACTGTTGGCATATTGTGATGATGCAAATCGTTTCTTTCCTTCTTCCAACATGTGTGGATTGATATCAACCATAGTAACATGAGATGTGTTGTCACGATGGATGTTCTTGCAATAATCCAAAAAGCGCATGGCAATATCACCTATACGAAAGAGATTATGAGTGAATGATTGATCACATCATGTCGTTAATGGTGTATTATGTACCTGTTCCGCCTGCAACGTCAAGCAACTTGGTACCAGGACCAGGAGCCATTGATCGAATGAATTGGTCCTTCCAAATACGGTGAATGCCCAAGCTCATAGCGTCGTTCATAACATCATAGTTGCCAGCAACGTTGGCAAACACTTGGTGAACTATAGTTCTCCATAGTTTAATGCATGTTCAATCGGATAGGTTGAAGGAATAAAATACCCAAC
The DNA here is from genome assembly GCA_025094155.1 of Lichtheimia hyalospora FSU 10163. Classification (NCBI taxonomy): domain Eukaryota; kingdom Fungi; phylum Mucoromycota; class Mucoromycetes; order Mucorales; family Lichtheimiaceae; genus Lichtheimia; species Lichtheimia hyalospora. The sequence continues at coordinate 104,855 of PTRB01000017.1, forward strand.
GATTCCTTTTGTTCCTCGGGGACATTGCGAAAGCCGAAATGTGTCAATTTGGGGTCTTGTTGTTGCTGCTGTTGTTGTAATCGTTTGCTGACGGTGCTGAAGAAGGCACGTTTAGTTGTAGACGATCGCAAAGGGCGAGAGACTAAAGCAGATCGCAACATGGTCAATGACAAAAAGGATAAAGAATTATGTTTTCTCAGTCGCGTTCTCCTAGTTGTTATTGACAACAGCTGACTTCAAAGTGCACCACGTCGCAATAGGATATGGTTATCCCACCAACCATATCAATAAACAAATGATAGACATAGTATGCTCTCTCCATGTCAACGCATATAAAATCAATGTTACTTTTGCATCAATTTTTGGATCAAGTATCGTATTATATTATTGTGGATAATGAAAATGAAGATAATGAAATGGAATCTATTTATGCGCTATAAAAAGGATAATCGGTGTAGCCAACAGCTCCAGGGGAGTAAAAGGTGTCACGATTGTACTTGGTCAAAGGATATCCATTTCTTAACCGTTCAACAATATCGGGATTAGCGATAAATGCTCTTCCGATAGCGACCAAGTTTCCAGTTTCTTCAGCGACCTTTTCAGCGAGAGCAGGGTTGGTAGTGTAACCACCAGCTGAAATGAAAGTACCCTTCCACAACTTGCGGAAAGGATCAAGAGAGTTGGCAGTATCATTCTTGGTCTTGCGAGAGAAATCATCACGGGGTTCAATCATATGGATGTAAGCCATGTCAGAATGCTTGGCTTGGAGCTGGCTGACAAGGTGTCCCCAAGTATCATAAGGTGTTTCATCAACCATATCCTTAATAATGGAGTGTGAGCTTTTATATTTCAACAAGTGGGTATGTGTTGCTTACCTGAAATTCGGACCAAGGGGAGAAGCGAATACCTACACGCTCAGCACCAATGGCATTGGTGACGGCATCAACCACTTCCAAAGTGAAACGAGTACGGTTTTCGATAGAGCCACCATACTTGTCAGTACGCTTGTTGCTTGAAGTATTGATGAATTGGTCCAAAAGATATCCATTGGCACTGTGGATCTCAACACCATCAAAACCAGCTTCCATAGCATTCTTGGCAGCTTGTGCATAGTCACCGACAATACCCTTGATTTCTTCAGTAGTCAGTGCATGAGGAACTTCCCATTCTTCGCCAGTGAAAAGACTTGTTCCACTGATAGCGATTTCAGAAGCAGAATCAGGTGTGTGGCCGTTCATGAATCGGGAACTTGTAGCTCGGCCAACGTGCCATAGTTGCAAATAGATCACTCCTTGCTTGGCATGTACAGCATCCGTAATAGACTTCCATGCATCAATTTGATCTTGTGTATAAATAGCAGGAGCATGGGGGTAAAGACCACTGGTGGGAGAGATGAATGTAGCTTCAGTAATCAATAAACCGCCAGGGGTAGCACGTTGGACATAGTATTCCTTGTTCAATTCAGTAGGAACATGGTTGTCGTCACTGCGAAAACGAGTCAATGGTGCTAAAACCACACGATGTTGGAGCTCAGAAGCACCAAGCTTGATAGGGCGGAAAAGAGCAGAGGATGAGACCATAATGATAATGTATTAAAAGAATAATACTTTTGACAGGAAAAGAATGGACCAACCCTTTTATATTGCTGGGTGTTGTCAATATATTATGTCAGTCAATCTGCTTTTGAATGCTTTGATTCCCCGCTGATCCCTCTGATTTGTAATCGGTTCCTTACTACACTGGGATTTGTAAGCGCGTAATTCAGGAGTTTCGAACATGCCTCTTGCAGCATCTTCCAGAAATTACGATGCTGATATCAGCATCATGTTTGATGCATATTCGAATATAGATGTGTCATCCATTTTCCACTGTTAATTTGAAGGGCAGCATGAGAAATCCCATTATCATCTTCCAATAAAAGACAATGGAGCCGATCACGATATCAACTTTGTGTGTGTTCTATTCCTATTTTGACAATGACCTACTCCCTACACTGCAAAAATGAGCTAGTCTACACAAAAATGAAGCATATATATCGCTTCTCTATTGACTCCATCCTTGATTAATAAGCCACGATGCTGATGCAATTCGTAACAGAGCTTCATAGACAATGTTTATGTACACATTTATTGCAATGATGAATTCCAACTTTTGGATGACGCCATGCCATATTATGCTGCACGATGTTGTTTCACAAACCATTTGACATGCTAGACTGGTCGCACAACATGGGGGACGATTTTCAATGGATACAGCCCATTCCTACAGTTTCTTTATTCCAAGCACATACCACGTCTCAATATTCTTCACAGTGGAAAACAAAGAATTATCTCTTTTCGATACTCAGATGGTTCAATCGGTTATTTTACGTCATTTCACAAAGCACTGTGGCTATATCCGAATTGCAGAATAAAAAGGTGCTTGTGAATGATCATAAAGTGATGCATGGGTTATATATTAGCAGCTGTTTATGTGGCATAATGTATACACCACAATGCATCTTCCCCAACAGCATCCAAATCAAGTGTACTGCACGACCAGGCAGGTACACAGAACATAGGAACGCTATGTTGGCTCTCTTACCATATCGTTTGTGCATTACTATCACTTTTGAGCATTATACCTATATGCAATGCTATCGTTGGAATCTACTGAACACTAAGCGAGGATGTAATTCACATGCCAATCACGTAGGAACCAGTTTCAAAAAAACCAGCCGTTATTTCTTTATGAGTGTAACCTATTGGCTGTGAAGGTGCCAAGCTCGTTACACAACACCACAGTCAAAGTTGACGGATTCGCCGTGCATTGCACAAAGAGCGGGATTATTGAACATGGTTATTGTAGCATTTTACATATCTAAACCTTCTATCCTGATAGTTGGAATACGCCGACACCTAACAAGTCATGGTTACATTTTGTTTGTAGGTTAATCAATGAGCTTATTTTGACCAATGCACTTGTCTTATATGGGATGTCCTGATGCGCGTGAGAGTTATGCAATGAGAAACGCGGCTCAATGGTTGGGGATCACGAGATCAATGCATATCGAAAATTAGAACCGAGAGGAGAGGGAGAGACAACTCGAATGATTGATGTGTTACCTTGACCACGAAAATCACCCTGGGAAGTGAAACGGCCGATTTCCATATGCAGAAGGAATTTAGGGAAATGCATATTGGCTGACTTTTTTTTGTTGCTGCAATAGCATGAATACACTCGATATGCTCAATGATTTATGCCAAGATTACGGAAATAGCTTACAGCAAATGGTGTCAAAAGAATCGTCTGGCTGAGTGGTAGTGGTTAATGGGTGAATCAATGGGGTAAACAAGTCGGTTCCATACAATACCAAAATGGTAACCAAAGCCTGCATAAAATGCCTTCTGCTCACAACCACACCCCGCATTTTTCTCTCTTCTTCTTTCACTACATCCTTAAATAAACATTATGCCCAGACCTGTTCACGGTTCAGCTTTATATTGGTAAACACATATCTTTTCAAGTCTTCACCATCAATAAAAAAAATCACTCACAATGTACATAACAACAGGTCAGTGCCTTTGACACTCGCAGCAGCTACCGCATTTTATTCCCTTAGAAGCAGAGCAGCTTCTGTACAGCCACTACGATTTGTACCATCGGGTGAGCCATCAAGCGATCACCGAAACTTGGAACGTATTCGAGAAGATTGGAAGCAGCGTAATCAAGGCATTGGATTGCGTGATGTGAGGTGAGTTGATATATCCCTACTCACAAAGCAGTCGAAATCACCATCATCCATATACTCCTTGAAAATAAATGGGTTTGACTAATATGGGACTCCCACGTTGTGTAGCCGAAGTGGCGGTGGAGTCTAATCCCATATGTTCTCGTTATATGCTTGTGGGAAAAGTACAGAGTAGGACCGGACCACAAGTTTCTTTTTACATATCTTCCCCATCTCTCCTTGTGTTCCCCAACAACAACCGCGAATATGCATATTCACTCGACACAACATAACACACACACACGCCATTTAACAACACAAAAAAAATGCCACTGCCTTCGTATATATAACACACAGCGTTAAAAGCGCACCACAATTCAAAAAGGAGATCCATAATGCTCTCACAAGTTGATTGTTTAAAATCACAGTTCTTATCGTAAATAAAGGAAAGTTGACTCCTTACGCCTTTGCAATCTTTTTTTTCATGGTTTCTGTAAAAATGGGCTGCATGAGTACCTCGGAACGGGGAATGCCGGAAGCATTTGCACACCACGAGTGCATCTCACAGGTTTACGATCCGAGACCTACAACAAACAAATATAAGCGGATGAATTAATCTTGCGATGAAGAATGATCATCAATCTCACCTATACTCCTCAATATTATCAAAGTCCAGAATCACTAGAAGGGATATCAGCTGATACTGTAATGCGTTCGGCTCATGAAAATCAACCATCCCCAACCTACCAAGGTCACGTTTTGTCAAAGGTTTCTTTGTGAGTGGACAAATATTCTGCTTTCCTTCCCAACGCGTTAAGCATCGCACCCAGCTGTCATATCTGAACACCATGATTAGTGGTTACATTCATCACACGATCTCATGTTGTGGCACATTTTCTCTTACCCCATTACATGTCCATATTTTGATATGGCAGGCTTGACTACTTCGGTTAATGTGATTGGATCAATGAATCCTGGAAGAGGATTTTGCTCATTGTTGTTGGTTGTGGATTCATCTTCATTATCTTTCTCAGTTGATTGTGTTCCATGTTGTTCCTGTGTTGTTGTACCAGCAATGGAACTCTCCCAAGAACAAGATGGTCTCGATTCGGCAACTAATCCCGCTTCGATTGCTGCAGCTGTGGGTCTTCGTTGTCGTTTGCTTCGTCGACGACCTACACTGTCACCATCATTCGACTGTGTTGTATCCACCACTCTTGCTCTAGAACGGCTTGAGCGATATTCACCATCTACATAAGCACCACCATCATCATCCCCATCATCATCACTTTCATCCGATGCAGCAAATCGTCGTCTTCGCCTTCTTCCAGATTTTTGTTGTTGTGTATTGGTTGCAGTGGAATTATCATTGGTAGCAGCAGATGATGATGATCTGGTAGTAGCACGTCGACGCTTTCCACTGCTACCACTATTGTTGTTATCTTCCTCGATTACAGTAGGTCGATGTGTACGAAACGCCTTGTGAACTTTACCACTGGCATCCTTCTTGTCAAAAAGATAACGTGCTTTGCCATTTTCATCAAGCACATAGTTGGGATCAGTGATCTGCTTGGTTTCCAATAAGAGACGGTAAAAGTTGGAACATTGATAACCGACACGACCAGGTATTTTCATGCTAAAGATTCCCCATTGTCCATTGGCTCCAATCTCAGCAAGTCGATTAAAAAATAGTTTCTTCTCCTCCTATAAATCCCATTCATATTAATCCACCGTGCAGCTTTCGCCATTCATAAACATAGAATTTTATACCTTGGACCATTGTCCTCTACGTTGAACTTCTCCTGGTGCATTGAAACGATAATAGTAGCTGTTTGGATTCTCATCGATCATTTTGTATGCGTAAATGCGTGCTTCAGACCATCCTTCAAATGCTTTTTCAGGATCCACTTTTTGACGTTGCTGAGCTTGTTTAACAGCTTCATCCAAACACAGGCGACTTCCCATTCGATATTGCCTAATGAAGTAGGATGTTAATTCGATGGCATATTTCAAACAACAATATATAAAGACGTACTTTTTGGCTCTATCAGTGGCAGTTTTTCTCAGTGTCTCGGCTCGCTTTCTAACCAGTTGCTGATAAGCTTCCTTTTGTTCTGCACTCATTGTTGTTCCTACATATATGCGTTAGAATAATATTGCAATTTTAGCTTGTTTCCAATGCATCACCTGATTCATGACTATTTTCTTGAGGATATTTCATGGCGACTTGTTTACGTATAGTGTTGAGATATCCAACTTGTTGGGCGAGACGACAAATGACTTCGTCCTAATGATATGCAAGATACATGTATCAGATGCCATTATTGTATATCTCCATATGCACGTACTTCGTCGCCTTTGCAATCGAGTAACATCTCATCAATTTCCTCATCATTCACATAGTCAAACATGATCCGAATCTTTTTTGACTTGCGTTTCTTCTCTCGTCGCTCGTGTCGCTTGACCAATTTTTGATGCATCAACACTCGTTTGGCAACAAGGTCCCGTTCCTCTTCTGTGAGCTCTTCTTTGAAAAAGTTCTCCTTGCGTATAATTTCAAGTTCATTATCACTACGCATGTACGTGTCAACTAAAGAATCAATCAGTGTATTCCACTCTACGCGTCAATACCTTTCCAATGCAGGTGAATCTGAATCATCGTGAGAAGTATCTTCATCATTTGATCCATCCAACTCATCCTTTGACTCCTGTTGTGATGCTCGTTGCCGTAAAAGTTCCTAGTGTATGCCATTCACGTCAAATGTCAGCTTATATATCCTTACTTTCTTACATACACCTATTTCAACAAGCTTTATATCATCTGGGTGTTTGACAGACATCCAATGAACGTGAGTAACTTGAAGAGTGCATTGTACGGAGCCGTTCCGGCTATCAACTTCAGAAAAGAAACGCGTTTTCAACTGAAGCTGCTGTTGCTGTTGCTGCTGCTTATCGTCACCATTCGAACAAGAAGAAGTGGATGATTGCTGTGATTTTATATTACGAGCTGCCATTGAAAAAGTGAAAAGCAAAGTAATGTGGAAAGATGAATATGGGGAAAAGAAGGAGATTATTGATCAAGCTCAACAAGGTGGCGGCATATTTGTGTCAACCATGCTTTGTGTAACTGTTTCATCTTGGTCTCTACAACTCACACACATGCAAGCCATCTATGAATTATTCCAGTATCGAATCCACCTTTAATATTGTTATCGGTATTAGCACTTCGTTTTACCATTCACATCACTTTACTGAATTCAATATAAAATATAGATGTTACACAATAATACAAATTTGTTATGGTGGAGTGGGACGATCCTAGTACATGTAGTGGATTCAGGTATGGCGATTTCCAAATAAGTGCCACAAAGTTTTGCCCTGCACACATAACAATGCACATCCAAGTATGGCAACGCCTGTGGTAATGCATCCCAAACATAAAAAGGCACCAGGAAAGTCGGGTTGAAACTTGCTAAACATGAGGTTGAATATTAAACCACCAAGGTTGCCACCTGCACCAACGATGCCCATGACCTTGCCACTGTTGACTGGATCAACAAATGGTACCAATCCAAACGTTGTGCCTGCAGCTGCTTGAACAAACAAGCTGAAAAAGACCATGAGTGCAATAGCACCTCCGAGACTTGTATTTAAACCGAAGCTGAAGCCAATCAACGCAATCCCTTCAATGAACATGATAATGAAATGTGCCATGATACGTCCTGGAATATGGAATCGATGTGCCAAAAAGTCTGAAAATAAACCACCTCCTAGTCGAGTAAACAAGTTGAGCAACCCAAACACCGAGCCAATATATGCAGATGTTGCGGGATCAAGTCCAAAATTGGTGCGGAAGACTTGGCCAACCACATTATCAATCGCCAGTTCTGTACCAAGAGAACAAATGTAAAACATCACCATGATCAATACATTTGGTTTGATAAGAACTCGAAATACACCAACAAGTGCATCAGTAGTAGATTCTGTGCGCTTCACATCAGATATTGATTCATCATCATTGGTTCCTTGTGCTGATGATGATGATTGTGAAAACTTCTTTTCCGAGTCAGGCACTACTGTAGTATCAGCAAATTCACTGCTGGATGCTTCCATTACAGATATGATATCCTTTTCTTGAGCTTCTTGTCGTCGCAACTTGAGCCAGTCACCATGAGGAGTATCAGTGGAACAGAAGTAATCAATAAATGCTACCAGTATACATATACCAGCTGGGATAACAAAGACGACACGCCATGCAATGGATTCACCTGTGTACTTGGCAATGCCACCGAAACAAGCTGGGATGAGCAAGTATGCTATTCCAGCACCCATATTACCCCAACCAGCTGAAATAGCATTTGCTGTTCCAACCACTGAAGGAGCAAAGAACAACGATGTCCAAAATTGACATGGAACGAATGCTCCACCCAATATTCCGATAACACATCTATGTACACGGATTAATATTATAAAGATTTACGGTCGAGATACCATATAGCATAAGCAATAATGTCACATGGACTTACCGAAGTACAATCAAACCAGCGCTGTTTGTCAAGAGACCAGTCAACCCACAGGGGATAGCGCCAATAATCAATATGCTTGCCATGACACGTCGAGGACCAAATCGCTCACACATTGGACCTATGACCATTCGTGCCACTATACGATACGAGGATCAATGTGTTAACAAATTCTGTATATGTGGTTTGCTGATGATAGACCTACCAATAGTAACAGCAACAGCTGCCATGTTTGAGTCATACATCTCAGCTGATGGTATGTTCAAGTCTTCTGCAATATGATCCATTACTGGTGGAATAGAAAACCACGCCATGAATGCAACCATAAAAGAAATCCATGCCTGAAAGAAAGAACAAGGGTACCCATAGTCAATAATTAGTCAATGCAATAACTTGACATTATCACTATCCCTCTTTGCTTTACCAGATGCATCGCCCGCATGTGCGGATACTGTAGTATTGAATGCATTTTGAAGTTTATGGCTTTTCCATGTTGATCAACCGTGATGCTTTTTGCAAAGAACTGCATAATTGTGTACGAGTGTATGTAATGTAGTAAAGGGATATCACCAATGTACGCGTGCTTGCTATGAGATGGCTTTAATACGATTTCCCTAAAGTAGGATTTATCGCTCTTGATGAAACCGTGAGGCATGTTGCAAAAATCAAACGCACTCTTATATACCATTGATCCATCAGTATTGGTTGTCGTTGATCCATCTAAATTAACGGCAGTCGATCATGCGGCAGAATGTGTCGTTCCCAGATTTCTCGGGTTTGTTTGTCACTATCAGCATGAAAAATGAAGTACATATTGATGGCAACTTGCTATTCTTTATCATTATCACAAATAGTGGTGAACCTAATTTACTGTTTGATACTGACAGTCCTGAATGGCAAGAGATTGATGCTGTGCTTCAAGTTATTATGGTTATCAGGTTATCTACGTGCAGCATATAGCATATGCCGTAAGATGCAAGTTAAATCTGCCGCATCTAAGTTCTTTGATCCTTATCTTTCAATGATACAATCTTTTTTGCTGGAGTGGGAGATTACAAGATTGCCTATCATTCATGAAGGGATAAAGATGATTGGCAGGAACACAATATTACTCCAAAAGTTTGCCGAGATGAATACACTGTTTTGCACACACCAGTCAGATGAGTCAGTGGCGCTTCTCCCATCTCTACTTATCACTCTCGTACGAGTGCCCTTGTCGCTTCAATCCCAAAAAGGCAACAAACAAACTTTAAAACCTTAATCTTACGTACATGAAAGAAACCTTGTTATATTATCAAAGCCAATCCAGAAGCCTAACAGATAAGTTCTGATCAACCTTTTGCCATGGATGGAGCCAAATCACGAGATAGCTTACCAGCTGAAGGCATAGGGTGATCGATCATACATTCGTGCTCTTTGGATGAGAATGCCATCAACAGGATCCAGAATTAAGCTTAAAGCTTGTTGGGCGAATGCTGAATGATCGTACTACCGTAATATGGTTCTGAATGTATTGATTGTCGCACGTATTGTGTTTGTCGACGTTTGTAATAAAATCGTTGGATACTTCTTGGTGCAAACTGAAATCCATTTCCTAAAAGGAGGTGCCACAGCAAACAATAGGACTGGCAATAGTTGCATAACGATGGTGTAGAATGTCTTCTAACTTCAACATACTATGATTTATGGTTCATACTGTGTATTATATTACATCAGCATTATCAATACAACGATCATACTTAGATGATCGCAATATGCTAGGTAACATCTCTCGCTTTATTGTTCTCTTGCATTTATAGTAGCTGACATACACCCTTACCATAACATCAACAAGTCCGTTATACTCGGATCAAGATGGAAATGCAAGCAAGTGTCTCTAATTGACTACGATCGCATCATGTAGGTTCTCAGCCTGTCACATGATTGTTCATGCATTTCACGTGTTATTATATACTAGTGCTTTAATGCGTGAATGATGAACTGAATATAAGAGACCCTATGTACTGAGAATGACTTTCATTATCGTTTATCCATTAAGCTTGCTGGACAAGTGCCATATGGATCGTCCTTGCACTGATATCAGCGTGCAACCAAGAACAGCAACACCTGTGGTGATGCATCCTAAGCACAAGAATGCACCATGAAAGTTGGGTTGGAATTGGCGGAACATCAGGTTGAATATCAAACCACCAAGATTGCCACCTGCACCAACGATACCCATGACCTTGCCGTTATTAGCAGGGTCAATGAATGGGACGATGCCAAATGTTGATCCACATACTGCTTGTACAAAGAAGCTGAATAGAACCATGAGTGCAATAGCACCACCGAGACTTGTATCCAATCCAAAGCTGAATCCAATCAATGCAAGACCTTCAATCGACATTAGAATGAGTTGTGCCAAAATACGACCAGGTAAAGAAAGTCGATGTGCGCAAAAATCAGAAAAGAGACCACCTGAAATGCGTGAAAATAGATTAAGTAGGCCGAATATAGAACCAATGTATGATGCTGTCGAAGGATCAAGATGAAAGTTGGTTCGAAATACTTGTCCGATAACATTGTCAATTGCCAATTCAGTGCCAAAAGAGCATGCATAAAAGCATACGGTGATAAGCACAGTGGGATTGATAAGCACTCGAAATACACCCACAAAGGCACCTCCAGCTGTTTGGATACGCTTGACATCAGAAATGGATACATCATCGTGATTCATAGATGAGCTGGAAGCTGGATACTTTTTGTCAACGGCTACAGGACCCGCTGTCATATCGCTAGTGGTATTATCACTTGCTGCTTCCATTGCAGATACAGTATCCTTTTCTTGAGCGTCTTGTCGTCGCAGCTTGAGCCAATCGCCATGAGGAGTATCAATGGAACAGAAATAATCAATAAACGCCACCAAGATACATATACCAGCAGGGATAACAAAGACGACACGCCATGCAATGGATTCACCTGTGTACTTGGCAATGCCATTGAAACAAGCTGGGATGACCAAATATGCTATTCCAGCACCCATATTACCCCAACCAGCTGAAATAGCATTTGCTGTTCCAACCACCGAAGGAGCGAAAAAAAGTGTGGTCCAGAACTGTGAGCACACAAATGTTCCACCCAATATGCCGATGAAGCATCTACATACATACATACATATTGATAATGGTTATGATCGAATGAGAGATAAGCTTAATAGGATATTTACCTAAGTATGATTAAGCCAGTACCGTTTCCCAAGAGACCAGTTAAACCACAGGGGATAGCACCGATAACCAACAGGCAAGCCATGACTCGACGTGGTCCCCATCGCTCGCACAATGGACCAATGCAAAGTCGTGCAACTATGTTTTTTTTAAATCATATGCCTGGAAATCAGTATGCCTGGAATGTTGTAATGGCTCATTACTCACCAATAGTGATGGCAACTGCTGCCATATTGGAATCATATACTTCCACCGATGGGATGTTCAAGTCTTCTGCAATTTGATCGATCACAGGTGGGATTGAATACCACGCCAAGAATGCAACCATAAACGAGATCCATGCCTGTGTCATTCCAGAAAGTGTTATTGTCAATCAACGTAGCTTTTCAATTATGTGTGTGTGTACTTGCCAGATGTAACGCCCGCATATGCGGCGTTTTTAATGAATGCATTTTGAAGTTAATGGCTTTACCATGTTGGTCAACCGTGATATCGGATGAAAAGAATCTCATACTGTGAATTGTTATAAGTATCAAGGATGATGAAAGTAGATAACGGTTATGAATATAAAGAATAATGATTAATTTGAAGCCTGTAGTATACGCAGAATTAAGTTGGATGGCAGTAAGGTACAAATGGTGCCCAATAAAAGACGTTCTTATATACAAGGTGTAAAATTGTTCGATTGGATCGTTTGAAAAACCAATGGTATCGATCCGATCAACGTTTTTCTTTGATTATTCTAGGGTTCCGTTTGAACAAAATGACTATCAAGCCGAGAAGGGATGTGCGCGACACTATTGAAAGTGTTGACAGGCATGAGCGTCCACTTTCACTTTGGTGGATCTGGTTATCAAGAAACAGATAAGAATATGATAGAGGAAAGTGTGGACTGCGATAAGGATTTATCACTTGTGTGAGCCTATCCATTTTCCTCAACCGTACCCGTTATCTCTTCCTCTCCTATGCAGTAAAGCCTTGCAGCGTTTTCTGATCTACCAATGCCATCAGCTGCTGACTATGCATCATGCATTGTAAAGATGGCCTAGGTATCGTGTAGTATAAATGTCCTGCATGCTTTAAACGCATGTTCTTTGTTGTTCCTGAAAGCTACCACCTCTATTTTTATGAGAATGGTACCTGTGGTCTATTCGATTTGATTATAATGCTCTTTTGCTTTATTGATTAAAAGAAAAGAACGAGGAGTATACCGGTCAGATAATGGAATCGTGTTGATGTGGCATTTTCAAAAAAGTCAAGCGATGTGATCAACTCCCGGAATTGGTCGATCTTGAAAGCTCTTGTCATGTTACACGTTTTTAATATACTACTTGCACTAACAAATCGAATGAACACAATGACAACGACTATGCTGTAACAACCATTTTGATAGTCATGGGACGCTTTGATTAGAAAACAATGATCCATTGCATCGTCGGCATTGTACGGCTATTAATATACTAATATCTTCAACATTTCATTATGAAAGTGGTGCTAATAATGATGCTTGCATCACAATGAAAAGGATCATTATCTACAATTGCACTGTGTACCTGCCACGATGTGTATGCCCTTCTTACCACTATATCGGGATTTAAGAACACAAATCACGTAACTCACTTGGAAAACCACGTTCTCACATGCAAACCCAGACACTCTTCAAATAAAACGGATGATGATTTGACAATGGAACAACAACAACAACAACCATAGAATGAAAGCTAGAACGTTAATTTTTGGTATAGGATTGATTGGTACAATCATGCATGGGGACATGCATGAAAGGAGTGGTTGAAGCGTTCTCGATCTGACAGAGACCTATATGACCAAAGGTTGATTTCAATGTGAGACCTTGCTGTGCAAATATCGGAGTTACACAGGCACGTCGTTATCTCACCTCACTCGATTTGGCAACCATGTTTTAAACATCCCCCTTCAATCTTTGTGCTCTTATCTCTATGATCCCCTAGCGTGGCGTTTGATATGAGAAGAGAGCATTGCACACGTCTATTCCGATACACGGTAATCAAAGACATCAGCTTGCGTATGCTACACAAATATAGGCAATGGTGTATGGAGAACCCGTTGCTGCTGGCAGCACGCCATTTACCGAGCTAACCATCCTTCACTTTTTTATTTCTTTTATCTCTCTCTATCACATCCAACAACTTTCTTCATATACCCATCATGGGCACAAAACCTATGAATGATCCCAACATCATGAAGCAACCCTTCACTATCGACCCTAGAGACGCCAACACACCAGATGCATTTGTGCCTCGTGATTCCTCCATGATTCGGCTTACTGGAAAACATCCATTCAATGCTGGTATTGACCTTATAACTCATATCTTCCAATATATGCTTAATTGACTTTTGCCTTATCAGAGGCGCCTTTAAAATCACTAGAGAAAGCTGGATATGTCACGCCTAATCATCTTCATTTTGTACGCAACCACGGACCAGTACCACAGCTCATTTGGGAAGAACATCGCATCGACATCATTGGCCTTGTCAATTCACCCACTACCATCACTATGGATGATATTACATCGATGCAACCTATCACTTTGCCTGTTACAATGGTTTGTGCTGGCAATCGTCGGAAAGAGCAAAACATGGTCAAGCAGTCGATTGGATTTGGATGGTATGTTTCTTACAACAAAACATCATCTTTATGTCCCGATACATCAATCCATTCTCACTCATTGTGTGTATTCTATTAGGGGTGCTTCAGGTGCCAGTACTGCATGCTGGACAGGTGTTTATTTACGAGATGTTATAAATCGCTTTGGTGGAGGACTGAAAGATAATGCCAAGTACATATGCTTTGAAGGCGTTGATAAGACATCTAAGGTGATTTTTCCTTGATTCTTTTATATTAGAGTATATATCTAAACTTGTATATCATATATGTAGGGTGGTTATGGTACATCGATAGCAGCTAATCGGGTGATGTCTGATCATTACGATATCATACTAGCATATAAAATGAATGGTGAACTATTGCCAGCCGACCATGGTTTTCCAATTCGCGTGATCATTCCTGGTTGTATTGGTGGAAGAAGTGTGAAATGGCTTGGATGTATTGAAGCAACTGATAAAGAATCGACCAATCCATTCCATAACGGTGATAATAAGGTGTTTCCAACACAAGTGAAATCAGCTGAACAAGCAACAGAGGAGAAATGGTGGCCACGACCTGAATATACGCTCTATGATCTCAACATTAACAGCATTATTTCGACACCCAACCATGATGAGCGTATTATGCTCCATAATCTGCAAGAAACATATACTGCGCGTGGATATGCATATACAGGTGGCAATCGACGTATCACACGAGTAGAAATTTCACTTGATAGCGGCAAGACTTGGTTACTGGCTACATTACATTGTCCACCGTCCCATCAAATCGCTGCTGCTTATGGTCAGCTGACAGGTCCAAGTTACTATCAAGCATCCCGCTACTGGAGTTGGACATTATGGCATGTCGACTTGGAAGTAGCTGATTTGGTGCGTGCTGATGAAATGGTTGTACGAGCTTGGGACGAATCGCAGAACACACAGCCAGAAAACTTGACATGGAATCTCATGGGCATGATGAACAATTGCTGGTTCCGTGTAAAGTTGTCATTGGAGCGAGAACCGTCGTTGGCTATTCGTTGTGAGCATCCCACGTTGGCAGGTCCTCAGCAAGGTGGTTGGATGGCAGCATTGGTCAAGAAAGATGATAATACAGAAGCACCCGACACAACAAAACCATCTGCATTACCAACATACACTTTAGCTCAAGTCGAGATGCATCAAAGAGAAGATGATTGTTGGATTATAGTCCATGATCTCGTATATGACTGTACACCTTTTATGAAAGATCATCCTGGTGGAGCATCAAGTATCCTAATCACAGCTGGTACTGATACAACCGAAGAATTCGATGCTATTCATTCAAGCAAAGCACACAACATGTTACAAGACTACTTGATCGGTCAACTTTCACCATCATCTGAAGAACATAGCTCAACCACATCATCATTAGCATCATCCAATGCGTTTAGCCATCCTGACACATCAAACAACAGTACAATCACATTGTCATCTTTAAATGACGATCATACGCCATTCCTGGAGCCTAAGAAATGGAAAAAGATGATTCTTGACACGAAGCAATCATTATCACCCTCCATTCGCCTTTTTCGTTTTGTATTTGATGGAAGCAACCAACCCCTGGGTTTACCTATTGGTCAACATGTATATCTCAAATTGCTTCAAGAGCAAACGGATCGCAATCAAACACAAAAGCCAATTATGCGTGCTTATACCCCCAGTAGTTCTGGTCCTGGATACGTCGAGTTTATTGTCAAGGTGTATTTCCCAGATCATCAACAACCAGGTGGTGCATTCACACAACTACTAGATAAGTTGCGTGTAGGCGAAACGATTGATGTCAAGGGTCCATTGGGCGAATATGAATATCTTGGTGATGGTCATTACTCGCTCATGCGTCAACCAGCTCAACACGTAAAGCATATTGGTATGATTGCCGGTGGCACTGGTATCACACCCATGTGGCAAATTCTCGATGCCATTCAACACGATCATAATCCACCCAAAGTATCTCTTATTTATTGTGCACGCCATTATGAAGATTTGGTTCTTGCCAAGGAAATTCAAGAATTACAACGCTTGTTGGGTACGCACATATTTCATGTTAGGTATGTTCATCAGCAATTGGTACTTGAACAATTCTCTTATCATACATGCATTACTAGGTTTGTTCTCTCCAAGCCTGACAATGATTGGAAACATGGTCGAGGTCGACTTACAGCTTCAGAGATTTCCAAACACCTCTTTCCCCATGGCACTTCAAACGACAATGACAAAACAGTGCTATTGTGTGGTTCAAATACCATGATTGAACATTGTTGTAAACCACTGATTGCTCAAGTAATGGGTGACGAGTTTGCATCGAAAAACATCTTTGTATTTTAGTTACTAGTAGTAGATTCCATTGGTCACACTCTATCTTGTATAAAAATTATGTTTCTAAAGACAATGAATCGCTTGATTGTTCATAAATTCAGTACTATCTGTGAAATGTTCCATCATCATGACATGGCAGCATCGGATCCGGAATGATCCTTGTTATCACAAGTCGCACATGTCAATATCAATGCTTAACCAAATGCGTTTACAAACAAATAAACGATAATGAATGCCAAGTGTTCATCAATTTGCTTATCTATAAGGATGTAAAAAACCAAAATGACATGATCAGGTTATGCTACCAGCTAATGCAATTGATGCTCCTTTTCCATACCCCGACCCCTTGCTTCTATTGATAACGGAATGTTTTCCTGATAAGAGAATATCCAAGGGTATTCTTTTTAGAGCACACATTTGTTTGTAGCCTTATATGTCAATAGTCACTCTAACACCTTTTATCTCATGCAAAAGCTATCACCACACATCATTATCGGTTGATTTTCAGTGTCCCACTTTCCGCTATCAATTAAAGTGATAAGCAGTGGATCCAGGAATGGAAAACAAACAAAATGGCTCATCTCTCAAGTCTTATCGCCATGCTTCATCATTTGATACACCTTACAGTGTGGGTTCGTCATCCTTATCCGTACTACGAACTGATGATTTCTTCCGGTAAATTTCCATATGAGGATATGCAAATCGACAACGAAAAGTGGTATACAAAAAGCACGTGATGTATTGTACTCGGATGATAACGCCGTTATAAGGATCACCTTTTCTATTTATCATGGAAACATCTTTCATCTCCTCTCTGCTCCTTTCTTAACTACATGCCACCCAACACAGAAAGAGCCATTGATCTAGTGATCGAAACCCCGAGCAACAACAATGAACTCCCTCCTTCACGAACAACAAAGACCATCATTGTAGTGGGACTAGGCATGGTTGCTGTTTCATTCATGGAAAAGGTGATTGAATATGATCAAGAAAATATGTATCGCATCAAAGTGTTTTCTGAAGAACCTGAAGGTAAAAAGTAATATATTGAAATACAACAATCAAATGTTTCTAATGTAATCTTGTTTCACACCACCAGTGGCCTATAATCGTGTTGGTTTGACGCAGTACTTTTCACATCGTAATGTGGAGCAACAATTGATGCAACCACGTTCATGGTACGAAGAACAAGGAATCGAGGTGTATCTTGGTGATCCGGTGGAAGAGATTGACACGTTGCACAAACGAGTGCTTAGCCGGGAGAAGGGTTGGACATCGTACGACATTTGTGTTCTTGCGACTGGTTCATCAGCAGCACTTCCTCCCAATGTTTCACTTGGACCTGGCATGTTTGTGTATCGCACTCTCCAAGATTTGGAATCTATCATTGCATGGGCATCACGTGAACATGTACAACATGCTGGTGTAGTCGGTGGTGGTTTGCTTGGATTAGAAGCTGCTAAAGCCGCCAAGGATCTCGGATTAAATGTCACTGTTTATGAACGTGCTGATCGACTTATGACACGCCAACTGGATGATGATGCAGCCAAAATGCTACAGCAAGAAATCAACAAGCTGGGAATTGAAACTCGTATTGGTGATTGTCCTGGCAAGCTGCAAATGGATGATCAAGATGAAACATTGAAAGCAGTTGTTTTGGCTGAGAGTAATGAAGAACGACCCACAGATATGCTTATCTATGCCATTGGAATTCGACCACGTGATCAGTTGGCGCATGATGGATTACTACGAGCTGCTCGTGGTGGTTTTCAAGTCAATGAACAACTTGAGACATCAGCTGATAATGTTTATGCTATTGGGGAATGTGCATCCTTCAATGACATGATCTATGGCCTAGTAGCACCTGGATATGAGTAAGTATTATCAACATAAATCACACTTGTTTTACTTACAATGCACTCCATTCAAGTATGGCTGAAGTCGTTGCTCGCAACATTACTACACGTCGACACGATCCACGCAAGGGAGCATTCAAAGGCGCTGACATGAGCACCAAATTGAAATTGTTGGGCATTCATGTGGCAAGTTTTGGCGATTGCTTTGCATCTAAAGATACCTGTCAGCCGCTCGTTTATCGTGATCCCTTTAGCGGTGTATACAAAAAGTACCTTTTTACAAAGGACGGCAAGAAGCTTCTAGGTGGGATGATGATTGGTGATACGAATGATTACGCCAAGTTGCTTGGAATGGTGAAATCAAGCAAACGACTCCAAACGCCACCATCCGAGCTTATCCTTGGTGTGAAAGGAACCAAAGAAGAGCAACAAGGTGGTGCAGATGCACTACCAGATGACACACAAATATGCTCATGCAACAATGTCACCAAGGGAACGATTCGCAAAATCATTCGATCCAAAAAGTGCGAGAATGTCAATCAAGTCAAATGCTTTTCCAAAGCAGGCACTGGATGTGGTGGATGTATGCCACAGGTTCAAGAGGTAATATTTCAATATGAAATGAAAAGATGAATCATTCTCATGATGATTTATATGCATAGATCTTTGAAGCAGAACTCAAATCACTTGGTCAAACCATCAGCAATTCTTTATGCAGCCATTTCAAGTACAGCCGTGCCGAACTCTTTACTATTGGCAAAGTCAAGGAACTAAAGACCTTTGAGGATTTTATCCAGCATGCAGGTGTACCAGAAGCGAATGTTATGGGGTGTGAAGTTTGTAAACCAGCCATTGCAAGTATCTTGGCCAGTCTATGGAACGAACACATTCTCAATCCCAAGTTGCGCCCTCTGCAAGATACAAACGACCGTTATCTCGCCAATATTCAACGTGGCGGTTTATACAGTATCGTTCCACGTATCCCTGCAGGTGAAGTCACTCCTGCCAAGCTTGGTGTTATTGCCAATGTTGCCAAAGAATATAATCTGTATACCAAGATCACTGGTGCTCAACGTATCGATATCAGTAAGTGCAGGTTTTAATATCATCAAATGTAGAATGGCCACTAAACTGATTTCTCTCTATTGTAGTGGGTGCAAGAAAGCAAGATCTTCCTGAGATTTGGGAAAGACTCGTGGATGCTGGCTTTGAAAGGTATAAAGAATACTGCAGGATCCTGTACACGAAAATCTTATTCCTGTGCATTCCTCCTTAACATAGTGGTCATGCTTATGGGAAGTCATTACGAGCTGTCAAGAGTTGTGTGGGAACGGCTTGGTGTCGATTCGGTCAACAAGACTCTGTTGGCTTTGCAATCAAGGTAAAAAGATTAATCATTCTCATTTGTATATCTATCATTAACATATAACATTATATAGCTTGAAAACAGATACAAAGGAATACGATCGCCGCATAAGCTCAAAGGAGGTGTTTCTGGTTGTATTCGTGAATGTGCTGAAGCACAGGTAAGTCACTTTCAGATGCCTTTTATTTTGTTTCTATATATTGATGATCTACGATCATAGGGCAAAGATTTCGGTTGTATTGCAACCGACAAGGGATATAATGTCTATGTTTGTGGCAATGGTGGCTCAAAACCGAAGCATGCTGAATTACTGGTTGCAGATGTTACCGAAGAATTGGCTATCAAATATCTGGATCGCTTCCTCATGTACTATATTATGACTGCTGATAAACTCACACGCACAGCTCGATGGCTTGAGAAGCTTGATGGTGGAATACAATATCTACGCAAAGTTGTCGTTGAAGATCATCTCGGTATTGCGAATGAATTAGAAGAGCATATGAATCACTTGATTGGCGCGTATCAATGCGAGTGGACAACAGTTGTACGGGATCCAGAACGCCGTAAACATTTTCAGGAGTTTATCAATGAATCTGTATCATCAGACGCAGATACCGTGATTGAAATGGTAGATGAGCGTGGTCAACGTCGGCCTGTTGATTGGCCCAAAGCCGAACTTCCTTCTTTGCCATCGCTTAAAAAGGATAAGCTGGATTGGTTACATGTTGGATCAACCGATTTGTTCCCTGAAGATGAAGGCAAGGTCGTTCGTATAGGTGATGCACAAATAGCCGTGTTTTATACTGGTGACAAGTGGTATGCTACTCAAAACATGTGTCCACACAAGCGAGCGTTGGTACTGGCATCGGGTTTGCTTGGTGTCAATGGGTCAAAGAATACACCATACGTTTCTTGTCCAATGCATAAGGTAACCACCACCCTATCTTCCATGACATTTTACTTATGCACTCTCTTAGAAAAACTTTGACTTGAACTCAGGCAATTGCATGGTACCAGGCGAGGAACAAAAATATCGGCTTGAAACTTTTCAAGTCAAAGTGGAAAATGATCAAGTGTATTTGCAAGTGCCGCCCATTGATATTCTCTCTGATGTACTGGGATCCTCCAAGACTATCATCCAGCGTAACATAATCAAACCCGAGATTATCTCTATACAAGGAACATCCGGATGTGGCACGGCAGGTGGATGTGGTGACAAAACATTAGAGTGGTGAACATCAACCAATACAACTTCCATGATATATCGTAGTGTATATAGTTGTTTCTGTGAATATACATAATTGACTTTAATTAAAATGAAGAAATTTTCATTGTGTGAATGGATTCATGGTGATATATGGTAATAGAAGGAGCGCTCATAATGAGAATTATGCACTATGTGAAGACACAATGGTGTGTGCAGATAATCAGCTCATTCAGTCTGAGCGATGCACGTGATATGTGAATACATATTCACACCCATCCTCATGCTTTTTGAGTTAACCAAGCCAACTATAGCTCCCCCGAAACCAAACGTGAATTCGGTTGACAGCCGAACAATGCTTTATCAATTTTTATTGTCAATGAATCCATGTATTATTTGCCATAACATTGGTTGCTTGATGAATCATCAAGTATTATCTTTTTCGTTTATGCTATAACGGGAAATGCAACGTGTACTCACTACTCTGTCAACATTTACAAGTTCAAGCTATCACTTTTCTGCCAATGACGACTCGGTGAAATCATGTTCACAAGACTTGATTGATTTATCATTACAGTCATAATGATGATGATGTTGTTGATGGAAGAGGGGATAAGAGACAAGGAAATGTCGGATAAGTATGCCGACAAGTTGACCCAAAAATTGGATACTTTCACGCGCGCTTGAACTAATTCATTACGAGCTTTCTTTCTCTTTCCACCAACGTTTACTCGGAGAAACAACACCAGGATGAAGCTGACCGTGGCATCGCGTAATCCAAAGTCAACCAAGTTCCCCATTACATTGGATCTCGAGGGTTCGCCTGATAAGGTCACTGTGCTTCAAGTGTGTCAGGCTATTGAGAAGAAATTCCCAAAGTACTATCCCGATCGTCAACGTCTCACTGACATGGATAAGAAGCCATTGGACCATGACAAGACACTGGCCGATTTGAATATTGCTGACGGTGCTACTATTCAGTTCAAGGATCTCGGTAAGATAATATCTATCATCATTATGCAATGGTTTTCATTCTGATACAGAGAGTTGTTCTAGGTCCTCAAATTGGATGGCGTACCGTGTTTTTAATCGAATATGGTGGTCCACTCTTCATTCATCCCATCTTTTATTATCTTTCAAAGTACATTTACGGTGATGCTTTCCAACATTCGACTATGCAAACGGTGGTGTTTTACATGTGCATGTTGCATTTCCTTAAGCGCGAATTTGAAACTCTCTTTGTTCACCGCTTCTCTCATGGTACTATGCCTTTCCGCAATGTCTTCAAGAACTCGGGTCACTATTGGATCCTTTCAGGTGTCAATCTTGCTTACTGGATTTATGGTCCTTGGTATGCTGCTGGCAAGGCTGCAGGTGAACGCAGTGACGTGTGGTTATATGGTTCCGTTGCTGTTTGGGCTGTAAGTATTTTATAGGATGAGAGAAAGAGATATGTGCGTATGCTCATTGTTCTATTAGTGGGCAGAACTTTCCAACTTGATCACCCATATTACTCTCCGCAATTTGCGTCCTGCTGGTACTCGTCAACGCAACATCCCTTATGGTTATGGCTTTGATTTGGTTTCCTGCCCTAATTACACCTTTGAAACTATTGGTTGGACTGTGGTATCCTTGCTCAGCACTAGCTGGTCTGGTAAGTTGGGATTTATATAAAATGTCATCATGATGCAAAGGTTTATTGATTGATATTGGGGGGGAATAGCATGGCTCTTTAACTTTGTAGCTACTGGTCAAATGTATATTTGGGCTGTTGCCAAGCACAAGCGTTATCGCAAGGAGTTCAAGGATTATCCTCGCAATCGCAAGGCCATGTTCCCTTTCATTGCTTAAAACCATAGTGTCGGTTTCATTCCACTCGCGAATAAACATCGTTCTACATACACTCTTTAATAGTTATATGTGAATAAGAAATAGTTTGTGATTTATTCAAAGACAGTGTGTATACATAGATATATTGGTTGGATCCATTAATGATAAAGATATGCAAAATGGTATGGAATCACGAGAGAGAGAGAGAGCGAGAGATAATTGTATAAGATGACTGCATGTTCTAAAAAGGTGGATAACCTTGTTGAGGTGGTGGGTATCCTCCAGCTGCCATGGGTGGGTATCCAGCTGTTGCAGCAGGTGGTGGATAGGGCGCTTGATGGGCAGCAAAAGGTTGACCATTGGAATTAGGATGAGTGGCAAATCCACCTGCAGGCATGGCTTGTGGTTCAGGGAAAGTTAATCCTGGCATGGATGGTGTAGAAGGTGGTTGCTGTTGAGGAATATGGAAACCCATAGGCGCTATATAACAACATGAATGAGTCATTGATATGAACAAACATTGCATTATATGTAATTACCTGCACCAAAAGAAGCGGGTCGTCCTCCAGGTGGTCTATATTGTTGATGGGGTGGATATCCTTGATGAGACATGGGAGTTCCTGTAGATACAGAAGGGGTCATACGAGGTGGATAAGGTGCTGAAAGACCACCATTAGAGCCGTTGCTACTAGTGGATGTGGATGGTGTCATGCGTGGAGGCATATGTTGTTTCACGAAAGGTTCTTGTTGATATGCACCTGGTGGTGGAGGGGGTCTATAAATGGGTGGACCAGCGGATGGTTTACCAGCTGCTGTTACGGGTGTAGATGATGATTGTTGTGGAATAGGTGGTACCATGGCATTATTAGGATAAGGTGATTGTTGCATTTGTTGAGCACGCTGATATAAATGCTGTGGACGTGCCTTATTATAAAGGCGAGTGGGTTGACGCTTGGGTGGTTGACGCTACATTGCATACATGAGTCAAAAGTGACATGATCCAATACCACATTACTTACCGCAGAATAAAATGTCAATTCCAAATAGATCTTTCCTGAATCCTTGCCACGATACTTTAATGGGAACCAAGCTATTTGGATAAGGTCAACATGTGTGAAAGAAAAAAACAACGGGATGAAATAAGCTTACAATCTTGTTCGCCCTCACGCAGCACTTCAGTAAGATCGATTTCGCCTTCACAGATCAAATCTTCACGCTTGGAATCTTCATCAAAGACTTGAACATACATCTTGGTCTTCTTTTCTGGGACAGGAAGATTCACCTAGATAATAACCATTCTATTAATATCATTCATTATAAAGAGAAAACAATGGCACACTTACTTGATCATCCCATAAAGGCTTTTGACCACCACGATAATCTGTCTTTGTTCTCTTGGCTGTTTCTCCTAAGCGGAACACACAGAAAGGATCTTGCTTTCCAACCACCTATAAAAGAATAAAGTCAATATCACTGGCGTTCTGTTCATGGGCTGACACACACCTCAATGTTGGGGAGATCACGCTAAAGACAATCGAAAGTTAGATCACGTTGCATCCACACATCTTGTATAATACAATACAGCTTTCAGTGCAACCACTACGAGTTCACCAATAATCGTTGGTTGGTCTGCAGTCATGGAAATAAAAGTAAAAAAGAAATAAAAAGAACAACTATGGGTGGCGAATCACTGCAGCCTTGAAAGAGTGTAAGAGACGCGGAGTTGCATGCAATGCTGCATGTCCACATCATCAACGGCAGTTACTGATCCGATCATCCGGTTATCGTAATGAAAGAATTTGACGCAAATGAGCAACTATTTCGTACTTGCTTCATGGCATTTTTAATTATTATTGAAACGCTTTCCATTGCTCATCTTACTTTAGGGGATTCAAGTTTTGCTGCTGTACATGCAAAGGCGGATCCCTGTTTGTACAACATCCACTATGCCTAAAATGACAACATTCAATGCATGACAATCCTTTTATTTGAAGCATATTTTAGTGTGGTGCTGCATATAAAAACGTCAAACTTGTTTAAATGATGCCTTTTCCGAGAATTCGTTGAATTGCATTCACAAGTGTCACCCAATTATGTTATTGGATAGTAATAAGAAGAATAATGATCCGAAGGAAAGGATCCATAAAATCTGTATCGTCATTGCTGCTACTTATAGAATCGGTCTCGCATCCACGAATGGAAGGAATCCCGGAATACTCTCTCATTGAATGTGTTTTGTGCCAGGCAACAGCACGAACCATCATGATTCCTGATATATACTTACGTTGATATTTTATCTTCGCTACTCGTTTGGGTCAATGAATCATTCTACATGGCGCGATGCGAGTGTATAGTATCATCATCAATGGTCGTAAAACTTGATCAAGAAGAAAGATAGGAACTGACCCATATATCGATATAATCTCCATCATTCTCAGTAGCATTTCTCTTTCCTCTGGAAACAATACCCCTGTTTATGCAGTTGTTGGTACCTGAATAAAGTGTCTATCAGTTCCCAGATAGCTGGTTTATAACACTCATGATTGTGTCTTTGATATTCTTTCAATGTCAATCTATCATCATCTCCATCGCAGATATCCTTAAATCATTATGTACAATAGTAATCATTTGGAATACAATAACGGGTACATTCCGCACCTCTATACAAAAAATCGCGTGGTTTTGAAGGGAATCACCCGACAATTACTTTATAATTTGTGGGAATGCAAAGCCGAAATAATGGTGTGTTGTATATTTACAGATGCTATTTAATGTATGTGTTGGACCTTCCTTGTCTTTCTCTTGTTTGGTATTAAGAAAACAGATGCTTTTTGCTTGCAATCGCACGACACTCGGATGCCTTTGGACAATTTGGCAATATGGAACATGCTGAAGGTGGCACGGCACATTCAGCGTTACTACTACCACTACTTAACGACGGCTTGCTACAATCGTCACCATGACATGAAGCATCATGGTGTCTAGTAGCAGTAGCAGTACCCATGCGCTTGGATGATTGTTCACGATCGAGATAGACGAGCTTGATAAAGTTGCCGAAATCGCATGCTAGACCAAGTCCATCCAGTGGCAATACATGTCGCACCATAGAAAACGGTAATAGTTCATATGCTTCTTCATCGAATTCCTCATTGTCTTGGATATCATCGATCTTTTTCAACAGGCTCTTATTGCTGTGATCCCGAGATTGGTGCATAGAAGCTCGTTGTTGTGATGAAGTAATGCTATTGCTGCCAAATAGACCAAATAGCGAGTCGCGTATCTCATGATGATTGGATTGTTCCATAGGATCTTCCTCCTCGTTTGTTTCCAAATCAAACATTTCGATGGGTATCTCACCAGGTGGATCAAAGTATTGTAATGCTGCAAACCATACTTGCCACTGGTTATTGGAAGAAGAAGAAGAGCGTCGTACACCAGCTAATAACTTATTGCTGCCACAAAAAGTGATTCCCCGACCAGCGGGTTGATCAATGCTTCCCAAGTAGGTAGATGTCAATTCAATTTCACCTTCGCCTGCTAATTGTTCGATATCCAATAGACCAGTGAGAATGTCATCATCATTGCCTTGTTCATATTGAGATGGTTGATGTTGTTGCTGTTGCCTTTTGGGAGGACCACGTATCACATGACGACGTTTTCTTCTCATGGCTGAAGATGTCGAAGAAGTAGATGAAGAAGCAGATGCATTGCTATCAGCGCGACGGCGTCGACTACTACGATATTGTGTACGATGATAATCTTTGCTGCAAAGTGTACAACTGCCATGATGATTACCACCACCACCTACACGCTCCAGACGCCAAGTATCAACACGATCATGCGTAGTACATGCAGCAATCAAGAAACCATTGCCAAAGCACGTATCACATCCACGGCACATGCCACGTCCACCATATTCGACTTCGCAGTATCGTGTCACAGTCAATTGCACAATGTTGTTATTGCCACTTGTCACCATCATTGTGTCATCCGTTGTATGTTCTTCAGTGGACAAAGTGCATACAAGTGCACCTGTTTCGAAATTCCACACCTTGACTGTACCATTGCTTGCACCAGTGACAAGAACACCCATACCACCCACAGGTAATTCAGTAGCCAATGAAGTAATGGCATGACCTTCATGGCCTACAAAGGTATATGCACATGTCCATTGACTGGCTTGATCATTTTCATCACCACCTAGCGATACCAATTGACGCTCCCAGCACGTGACACGGCCATCTTTGCCAGCAGTAAATACCCATGATACACCATGCTTGCGATGAGGGCGTTTGGATTCAACCACATGAAGAATGGAGACATCACGTGTATGACCAGAAGGAATAGTTTGCATACATGCACCAGATAAGATATCCCATTCACGCAACATGCCACTCTTGTGTACTGACACCACATAGTTTTGTGATTTTATCACACCGCCGTGTTGTGCTTTGGCTGCCACTTGT
This sequence comes from Lichtheimia hyalospora FSU 10163, assembly GCA_025094155.1. Taxonomy (NCBI): domain Eukaryota; kingdom Fungi; phylum Mucoromycota; class Mucoromycetes; order Mucorales; family Lichtheimiaceae; genus Lichtheimia; species Lichtheimia hyalospora. The sequence continues at coordinate 131,995 of PTRB01000017.1, forward strand.
TCAACTGCTGGATGGCAATATTCCGCTACAGCACCCAAGAATTGTACATCCAATACACGATCCAGAGCACCCAATGCAAGTCGATGATTGTTGTTATTGTTGTTGCTACTGTTGTGTGTAGTTGTAGAGCTTGTGCTTGTGGTGGATGTCATTGCATTGCCAGTGCGTCGGTTACGCATCATGTTGGTGGATGGGAAAAGTGATGTGGTAACAGAAGCCAATTCTTCACGCTCGATATAAAAGTCTCGCACCATCTTGGATGTACATGCATTCCAGATACGAACAACACCACTACTCATAGCACCAACAATCCATTTGTTGCCTTGATCAATCTTGATATGCTTAGCCGAGGACGATGAATCAGGGACATCTTCCAATCGACCCATTGCACGTCCTTTCTCCATATCCCATATGACAATACGATCATCTTGACCACAAGATACAGCCAATTGATGTTTGGCATTTGCATCAAATCGTCGTACATCTGCCACATGTTGACCAGAAAGTGTTTTGATAGTGACACGTTCATGCTGTTGTTGTTGTTGTTGTTGCTGTTGTACTGATTCATGATTGGATGATGATTGTTCTGAGAAATGATCGCGAATACGACGAGCGATAATGTTACACGACATGAAATTCTGCGATAATAACTTGAACGCCACTTTCTTAAACATGGGAGCAAGCCATTGGTCCCGAGATGATGGATTAAGCCAAAGCAACATGCCGACTAATACTATGGACAGTGCACAGATCGGCAAATTGATGTGCCACAAGAGAACAATCATTTGTTGCACACGGCCAAGAATAAAGCTACGTAAACGTGATGGTGGTCGTTTGCTGAGATATTTTTGGGCAAGTGACAAGGATCGCTCAATATATTGCTCTTCGTATGTTGTCCATATGGGTGAATTATCAATGGTAGTTTCCATATTCAATGTTGCAACATAAGGTGGTTCCACACGAATCCATTGTGTTTGTCGCTCAGGGTTGATAGTATCCCAGAATTGATTTGACATGGTACGTAATCGTTCAGTTTTGAGAATCATACTGCTGGGTAATGGTACACGTTGATTGACAGCAGGTGGTAGCATGAATGTCTCGGGAACCATATACTTTTCAAGCGTAGAATGGAACATGGATATACCCAATATGACTAAGCATAACTAATAGAAGAATTAGTGATTGACTGAAAAAGGAGAATGTCCACATTTCATACCATGAGCGCATTCATTGCACGATGAGTTTTGAATTCTTTGCAGTCAGCACATGTCATGGTAATATCTCCTTCATCTTCATCATCTTGAACAGGACAATAATCAGGTGGTCTTTGATCAGGGTCTGTACCAGCAATGGCAAGTTCACGAAGGCGTTTCGATACTTGTCGGTCATCAAGATCCGCCAACTATGTAAAATGAGTTACACAAATTGGTTTACGTAAAAAGATAACAAGAAATACCTCTGCACGATTGACATCAATGGCAAGAATAGCAATAAAGAAAGTCATATCCAACAAGTATTCCACAATAAGGGCAGCTTGTGCAAATAAGCAGAATTGCTTGATAGTAGGTACATCCATGGCACGACCAATTTCCAAAATGATAAGTTCCGCCACCAGGGTTCCCAGCATTGGTACTCCCACACTTTGAAGACCTAACAATGATCCAGTTAGAATATGAGAGAACATTTTGCCCACCATTCACCACCGCATCGTTACACAATCGAGATTAGAATACTTACCACGTCCCACTTTTTCCTTGACTTGCATATCACAACCGGCATTAAGGACAGCATTCGTAAGTAATAATACATTCTCAAGAGTAGCCACGTTTGCAACCAATGGAAACAGGTACCAAGGAACAGCATCCACCTTTGCACCAAACCAGTCAAGGACCGCCAGTGTTACAGCAACACATGTGATGGAAGTAAAAACAGCCGCTAATCCAAGACCATATTGCGACTTTACAAACTGGGTCTTGCCAAATGCTCCAGAGACCAGAAAGAAGATAATGGTATGCACTACAAGGAACAGGTACACCTTGAGAGGAATATCATATTCAAATGGCTTGAACTATAATAGTAAATCATGAGCATATATAATATAAATAAATGGTTTTTTTTTATAAATGATACCTTGTATTGCCACGTTTGTAATGGTGCTTCCAATTGCTTAATCTTCCATGATGATAATGTATTTGCATGCTGTTTTACCACGGATCTCCATACACGTTCGGCTAGTTTGCTTCCATTGTCCTGGTGCAAAACTGCGGTAATTATGATTGAATCGGCGCATACAAAGCGCCCATGTTTGTCCAAAGTGACGTTGTCAAAGACGGAAAGAGGGTCAAGTGCATGCGTGCTACCATTGACGATGGATGCAAGCGTTGTTTCCCATTGCTCAGGAATATCTGCTTGTTGTTGCCAATATGAATCATCGAATGGTGAATAGAGCATGATTTGAGAAGGTGGTAGATCAATGAGTGAATAGTATTGGTCACCAATAGCAACCTTGGTTGTTGTAAATGCCCTGTACCAGGCCTGGGCCCGAGTCAGAAACTGTTGGGTAACAGGTTGTTGCTGAGTCGTCATGGAAGCCAATCGAATCTGGAAAGCAACATGGGCATCGGAATGAGCATTAGGGTGAAATGGTGCTGGATGAACGTGAGAGGAATATTGCCAAAAGTGATCATTGTCAGTGTTTGCTGTAATGGAGGCGGCGTAAAGAGAATCCCGAAGGCGCTGAATTGTTGGACAAGAGAGAAATAAAGCGATTGATAATGACAAGAAAAGGAGCGTATATTTACGAGCTGCACTTGCTCTACCAAACGCAGCAAAGGATGCGTTTAGTTTGGCTAAGGATATGGCCATTGAAACAAGTGCAGAAAGAAAGAGAGAGAGAAAGATATGTGTGTGAAACCAATATTGCTGATGCTGCTGTGTTTGTAACAACCAGAAGAGAGAGAGAGAGAGAGCGCTTTGGGCACGTTGTTCGCCACCACAACTCAGCTCTTGTTGTACATTGCCATCATTGCCCTTTTACCTACTAAACCCCATTCATCCTTCAAGTATTCACACTCTATTAACCCCATTACTCCCCCGATCTTTGTAACCCTCGGTCATTCCCGCTTTCTTATGTTTATGCTGATGGGGCGTTGTGTTGTTGTTTGTATTTGACACACGCATTCTCTCTTTCTTTTTCTTCTCCTTCACTCCCTTCTTCACACCTTTTTCTTTTCTTTCCACTTTTTTCCCCAATGTCAGCTGCCACTGCTTCCCCACAGCTACAATCAATACATCAGCCTTCTTCACAATGGCCAAAGTTACAAGCTGCCACTCATCTTTTAATTCGTAAAAAGAAAAGCACAAGTAGTCATCAATCAACTCCATCCACTATCACCAATAGCAACCAACCAGATACAACCACATTATCTACTCCATCATCCACTACTACTAGTAATACTGCTAGTACCACCAGTAAAAAGAAGAAAAAGAAAAAGACTAGCTTGTCGATCAAAACGAATGCATCACCATCATCTAAAACAAACCAGGCAACTCCTCCTCTACCTCCTTTGCCAGATAACAAGAATCACTTATCACCACCACGACCTACCATCAATCAAGAACAAAAGCAACAATCCAGCATGTCTATACAAACAATGACACCCAAGATTATTCGACGTAACCCATTCACCAACCTTCTGAAAAAGGCATCTTTATCGCGAGGTGGAGGATCGCCGCCCGCTCCATCCCATGTGGATAATAAAGCTGTACTACTCCCTGATCGGCTTAAAGTCTTTGTCGGAACATGGAATATGTATGGCCGACTTTTACCTATCGATCTTGGTATTTTCCTTACAGATGAAGATAAAAAGCGCCATCACCATCCCACACCTACGGAGCAACAATTACTTTTGGACAGCAGCACCAGCCACCCGTATCACATCCTAGCGATTGGTACACAAGAATGCGAGCGTGACATTTCCGAATCATTGATATTTCCTTCCAAAGAGTTGTGGGAAAGAAGATTGCAGGAACATCTAGGACCCAACTACAAACTCTTGAGAACAGAGACTTTAGCAGCACTTCATTTGGCTGTGTTTGTTTGGAAACCTGTCAGTCACCATGTAAAGGCAGTGCAGTGTGATAGAATCAAAACTGGATGGGCGAATATGGTTGGGTAACGTAAATAATAATGCTTTCTGCAATACTTTACAAAAGTTATTAACTTGTGTGCCACATACATAGTAACAAAGGTGCCGTTGCCATCTCTTTACTCTTTGGTTCACGATCTCTTTTGTTTATCAATTGCCATCTTCGAGGTAACCCAGCATCAATTATCCTGCATTAAGTAGTTGCTTACATACATTTTATGCAGCTCATCAAACCAAGGTCACGGAACGTAATGCCAATGTGCATCGCATCCTACATGGTCTACGTATGCCTGATTTTGAAAAAGCTCTTGATGAACATCCCCATCACTGCCGTCATGATGATGATAGCGATAGTACAAAGTTGCACAGGCATGCTTCCTCTTCCATTTCTCGGCTCAAGAGCTTACGTGACAAAAAGGGAAAGGACAAATCTGGTAGCATTGGTAGCAATCATCATCATCACTCGAGTTATTATGCAGAAGTGGAAGCTATTTTTACAGGTGAGTTAATAATTGGGTTGTTAAAGGCAAGACTGAGGAGTGAAGAAGAAAAAGTGGGGGGTTTGTGTGTTAGGGATGATGCATCGTGTGGCTCACCAATACATATACACGATACCAAATACGGCGATAGGCGAAAATGAGCATGAGCATCGTAGTGTCCTTGATCGATTCGATCATGTATTTATGTTTGGCGATACCAATTATCGCATCAATGCAGAACGTACCAAGGTAGTGGATGCTATTCACAGAGGCGATTTCAAGGTAAATTCATCTTTATTTGGTCCAATCTTTCATACATGGTAATGACTTTTCCGTTCAAGTCGCTTTTGCAATATGATCAATTATCTATGGAACGCCAATCACCCAAGAGTCCACTGGCAGCCTTTCGAGAACATCCTATCAACTTTCCACCCACTTATAAGCTTGATGCCATTCCATATGACGATGATAGGGGTGATAGTAGCAGCAGTAGTAGTGATAGCAGTGATGATGAAGATGATGATTATTGGCCATTTGACTGGTTTTCGTCATCATCGTCATCACGTCGTTCAACAGCACATACTACCCCGACTACAGCTACCTCCACTGCTACTACAACTACAACTACTCCTGCAGTACCACCTGTGCCACCGTTGCCCAAGGACATTGTAAAACAACCAACAACTATTGCTTCGAATGCAGTATCTGAAACAACGCAACAAGATGTCCAGGTGATCAAGAAACAAAAGGCAAATAGCACATCAGCCGCCACAACCAAGTCAAACACAACACGGCATAAAAAACAGCGATCGTTGTCGGCACCAGTAATGGGCGCAAAACAAAATAACGGTGCCCCTGAAAGGAGATTGGTGGAACCCAAAGAATTGTGCTACGATTCTAGTCCCAAGCAACGAGTTCCTAGTTGGACAGATCGCATCTTGTGGCATGATCGACCTCTCAAGGATAATGATCAGCATTGCCATACCACTCAAACGACAGTAACTACCATTACTAATGACAATAACAAGCAGCAGCAGCAGCAGCAAAAGAAAAACAAAGATCGATCAATGGGTGATAAAACGTCAACTGTGGATAAAAAGAAACCATGGTGGAAGAAACGTAAACAAGCAAGTGCTGCTACACGAGGAATCACTACAACAACAACAGAACAACCACCACCACCTAACAAGGACACTGTATGTTGGTTTTATGGTGCTGTTTTAGATCATGCCTTAGTGGGTGTTAGCGACCATATGCCTGTTATTGGTGTATATGGCATTTGGTTTGATGAATGGCAACCTATTCCTTCTACAACATTATCCAAAGAGATTGCATCTCAACCATCCAACAAGATGGCTCCAGTAGCTGTTGTTGGTGCATCCCCTGCTACTAAGCACCATCCCAAGAAATCCAAACCATGGTGGAAACGTATCCTTGGGTAAAAATTATATTCACATATCCATCCTAGCTACTATTATACCAAAAACCCCACACATTCCCCCAATGCATAATGCCTTGATATCTATTTATACAATATATCCCATAATCTACACTATTGTGACTAGGTAAAGAATAAACTACTACTACCGTGAACTTGCAATAGAATCATAAGCGGGTAGCACACATGATTCATGCGGTGTTGTAGGATCTGATACAAGGTCGTTGTACAAAGGAACAGGTGGTGATGGTGAAATAGAAAGCGGAGAACATAAAGCAGTATCATCGGGTGGTGTGGATGGGACACCGAAAAGAAAAGAATCGTATGGTGGTGATCCACAAGCTACCTCGTACGATGGTAATATCGGTTCATCTTCATCGTCGAATTCATTTCCGATAGGGATCGGCTCATCCATGTGGTTTACAATGACTGGGAAACAAGTCTTGACCTCTGTACAACATCATGGTCAGCTCAGCTGAGATGATTTTGTTGCATGATATAACTTACCAATGGTCATTCCATTATCACGTAAGAGTGTCATTGTGATTTTTAATTTGTGCTTGATGTGGATCATGGATGTCGCCATATCAGCTGCTACATGGTTGGGTATCTTGCAATATTCAGTCTTGCGCCACGGCAATGGTGTACCATTACGCACCAAATGATCGTCTCTTAAATACATTAACGGCCAACTCCATTTCCGTACATGGCGTCCTTTTGCTGTCAGAGTCGTGTAGCTCTTGAGACAGCATGTGACAGATCGTATCTTGACTATATCCCGTTTGACACGACGGATATGAAATTCAATGGGAACAGTACTTCCTGGTCGCCATACAGTTCCTCCCATTAATCGAATCGTATAATCCATCCACTGATCTTGGCTTCCATCATAATAGGCAGGTGAAGCAACAGCTACTTGGTTATTATTGTTGATTGTCGGTACAATGGATGCTCTTCGTAAATAACGTGATACGTGTATTGTTCTCTTGGCAACGAAGTTGGGTAAGAATGTAGGTCGTTCAACCACTGCCTTGATCTGATATACAATTTCGCAATGTCGACCATCCGATACTTTGAGACTTGCTGGTAAATCTGCAGGCAATTCGGCTAGAAAGTCCCTGTTCATTGCCTTTTAGCTTGCATGATTACTCTCACACAATCCACATGACTTTACCATTCCTGGGCACCATGCACATGTATGCAATGCTTGGTGCTTGTTCGCATCAGATCCCATTTCTTTTCATATACAGTCTTTTCATCCTTGAAGTTAATGCCTGTAATTAAAATGAGTCATTAATAAGCGTGTGTGCCAAGACATGCAATGTAACATGAGGCAATTATCAAGAAAAGCCCTCAAACTTACCATCTTGTGACCAATGTACTTTCATTTTTCCTTGGAGTTTCACGGTCACTGCTTTGATACGAGCTTGACGACACTTTAGCGATAATGTCCCGCGGAATGAAATAGGCTCATCTTGATATGTAATAAGTTGACCATTATCCGGTAGCCATATCCTCAATGGTGATTTGTATTTGTCGTGGTATGTCATGATGATGGGAGAAGGGGAAAATCACAGTAAAAAAAGAGATACACGTTGTAGAATAAGAGTGTGAGAGAGAGAGAAAGAGAAGAGAGGAGAATGAAAAGGCACAAAACAATGGTTTCATATAAAGATCAGAAAAAGGAAAAAAAAATGGAAATGAGGTGGAGATCCGGGAAAATCTTAGCAGCTGTGATCCAAACAAGAAACATATGATCCAAGTACGCCGTGATATGTTGTTGTTGCTGTTTTATTGCATGTTGATGCTGATATATGTGTATGTGTGTAAAATCAACAACTAGATGAACTGATAATTTTTCTTTGTGCCTGTCTTACGATGGTGGCGGTGATGAAGGTGATGGTGCTGATGGAACATCATTGTCGGTAATAGGAGGAGATGTGGCGGTGGCGTTACTATTATTACTGTTGTTGGGATCTTGTTGTGTGGGAATGTCATCATCACCCGTAGTATTGTTGGTGGAACCATTGGCATGTTGTGGTTGTTGTGTAGCACTACCAGGTCGTTGAGACAACATCATGTGCCAAGCATAATGAGGAAGGCGGAGCATGTTTTGTAGCATCATCACTTCATAGTCATTTTCTGGAACCAATGCCTCGGTATTATCCCACAATTGCTGAAACTCGGCATCCAATGATTCATCCGATGGTCGAATCCAAAGGTCTTCTTTAAATCGTTTATGCTATGACATAATAGAATGAGTTGTTTGGTAACTGAAACATGAATCTCTCGGTCTAATTTACCCGTTCGCGATCTTCTTCCATACGCCGAAGCATGTCTTCTTTTGAAAATCCTCCTCCTTCATCCGTATTAGATCCGACGGTTTGAGATGATGAACTAGTATGGTTTCATTGAATATATTTTATCCCTTTCATCTCGGTTGATTCCCCGAGTAATATCTTTACCTAGTTTCTCGTTCTCGTAATGGTTTCTCAGCTTGATCCAATTCATTTGGTTCAAAGTATCCCCGTCGTCTCCAATTATTGATAATCTATAGAATCAACATATCAGTGACATGAATCTCATCTTTGATTTATACTCCCACCTTGCGTGTATTGGCAACATTGACAATGCCTTTGGAATCATTGGGTACAACGGCTTCGATGATACGTGTCAAGTCTTTGCGAGTGAGATCGTGATAGCCAGTGAAGCGTGCCTTATGACTGAGAGCAAAGATGGCATCGAGAACGTATACAATATTCAATCGTGCATTAATAGACGCCTATGCGATCCAATAAGGGATGAAAGAAATATAAAAAAAAACATATATCAACATCATGCTGCTAATTTCAATAGCATCTTTAACCTCTCCCTCCCTTCCTCTCTCTCTTTCTCTCTCTCTCTCTCTCTCTCTTTCCCTCTCGTGTGTGAGTGTGAGTGTGAGCGTGTTTTGAGTGTGTGAGAGTGTGAGCGTGTTTTGAGTGTGTGAGAGTGTGAGCGTGTTTGTGTGTCGTGTATTATACAATTATTGAAATTGATAAAAGATGTTCTACGTAAGGGTGCAATTCAAGGATAATGATGATGATGATGTGTATCATGTCGTTGGGTGATAATGTAAAGTTGTATGATATGGGAGCAATATGTGTATAAACAACCTTGAAGCAAAACCGTTTTCCACAAACACATACACACAAGCCAGACATTACTGACCGGCTCATATGTGTGCATTAAGCCCTATCTCCAAGGGAAAAAGAAAGACAATTACCTGTTCCAATTCATCCACTAGACAACGATATAGATCTTCAGCTACTTTTCTATGTCTCACGGCGTAATTGGCGACCTTTGTAATCGACTGCTGGGATGCATTCAACTTTTCCAACAACGAGAGAAAGGTCAATCGACATTCGAAAGGATCAGAGTCGCCCATGGTGGTGGTGGTGGTGTTATATGTGAAATAGCCACGAAGGAAAACAAGAGATAAATCCGCTTGCTTGATTGATATCCAGCCCAAAGGAGCTTATTCACCGACGCACACACACGCACACATAGCTTCTTTCTTTGACTCTTTGTTTCTATCTTTGTGTTCCAAGTTTATTATCACATAGTAAATTTGTATTCTATAACGGAAGTCAATTTATCATTGTCGTGCATGCATGTCATATTCCAGAACAATGCGTGCCTGTAAATTTCTTGGACAGGATAAGGGATCCTTACACGTAATCTTGGTGTACATAAATCAGCACAATGAAGCTATTCCTTAACACACATTAGAATGGGATCAATAGTAGACATTGTGTTTTAGTAACCATGAGCATGTCATTATTCTCCTACAATCGCCAGAATCAATCATGATCATGATCGCCCTTGTGCCATCTACACACATGAAAGGAATGAGATAATCTAGTAAGTAGAACACTCGCTTCGTTTGCTTATTTGGCATTTCCTACTGTAGATAATATCACTCGTAGTACTTGTAGTTTGAAATTCACTGAAAGTGTAATCGTCGTTCATTATCTTGGATGTGGAGTAATTTATGTATATACCATGATGTAAACTATAACCAACGATATCCTGAAGTGCGCATTGGCTACTACTATTGGAAATCTAACATGAGACGCAATTGAATGAGGAGTGATTGGGAGTATGCGTACTTTATAGTGTTGATTCAGGCTTGAAAAATGCTTGTTGCTAACCATTTTGCCAGTTGATTCTCATCGTTTGCTTAAGCAAAGATTGTTACCTGGTGATGGAAACTGATATTCCATGTACGATGCACTCTCTGCTTCGTCAAATGCTGACCCATTACAAATATGACATGCTGCATTGATCCCGTCATATTTATTAATTCCCTATTACTCCACATGGATACTTTCTCTAAGGCACACATAATCGTTAACACTGAGCGCCCTTTATGGCAGCGCTTCATGAGGACTGACTTAATATCCGCTACTTTCTCTAAACTGATCATGATAGTGCTTCATCTCTCTATAAGAATAAGACATTGATTATATAGTCCATGGAGTTTTATAAGATAAGAAAGCCATTTGTTATTATGCAAACATGTTTCTTGAGTAAAAGCATGAATGATATAGATCATGTAGCACTTTTGTGGAAGGAACATTCATTTTGTTCATAAGCAAACTTATCGCCAGCCCATTAAAGACATATTTCCTCCCGCAAATTTAAGAGGGCTAGCAGGGATGGGACATTTTTCGACAGCGGAGCCGCGCCATCCCCTAATCACTTCAGCATAAAGAAATCGTTAACCCATTGTTTCCATCGATGGCCAATTTATAATAAGACATCCGGATGTAACAAGGCTACACAGCGCATATGTTTATATGTATATCTGTGCATAGATTAGATGATTGCGCTCGTTGCTACAAGGAACCCGTTCAAGTACAAGAGTCGACACGTTATCAGCATAAGACGTGACATACGACAAGAGGTGCAACGCTTTTAAACTAGAACCATGTACTAGCTCTAGTCGAAAATTGTAGTGACTCTAGTAGAATAATGTAGTGGCCCTGATTTGATGCTGTTGGCAATACCAGCGGAAAACTGAAATAAAGAGATGATTACGCACGCAGCGTAATTGACAGCTTGCACAATTGGATTATGATCTTTCTTTGGAAAGGGTTGTTGGTTCTATATACGATGATGAAGCTATCCATTACAACAACAACAGTGAATATAGTGTGTGCACATTTGGTTGTACAAGGTTAAGGGACGAGCTGCATAATTGGTGCGCACGGACTTGGGTTCGCCACTGTATTTCACAGTAACATCATGCATAGCTTACTCACAAACGAGGTATAACATAATAATGAATACATCAAGTTGTAGTTTATTCTTCTTAACGGAATATTACTGATGTGCATATTCGCAGCAACAACTATAGCAAACTGGGTTGGCAATGAATGGTGTGCAAAAAATAAAAGATGGCGGCAGAAATTAAGAAAGAGCGCCCCTCTTCCTCTCTCCACTTGTGTTTCACAAAGGTAAGACCAACTCCATTTACAAACTACAATTGCACTCACTCTTGTCAATGCCTTCAATGCACAGCGTCAATGGGGTGAACAGGCTATACGATCAGTGGACAATGGGCAATGCTTCTTTCAAGTCCCATGGAACAAGTACGCGTGATCTACCCATGACTTGAGCTTCATTTCGACACAGCAGGTACGTTAAATTGTTGCACTTGTTTTATTCGTCGCGTCTACACATTGTAACACTAACGGTTCATTTGTAGGTTGCTGCTCTATCGCTTGTCCAAGAACCAAGGGGCATCATATGTATTCTTTGTCTTTGTGATGCATAAGGAAGGAGCTCAACACGTCTTTACTATCTTTGGGTATGTTGACACCGAATTCAAATGGGTTGCTTGTTCATTATTCAAATTGTGTTTATTGTAGTCTATGCATGTTGTACGGTATTCATGACAGCTACAAGGCATTGATCTCAAGCAAGGATGGCGTACTTTGTATCATGTGTACGTATAGCATGGGATCTACAAGGACATACGGTTCATTAACGAGCTTTATAATGAAATAGAAGCAGCACAAGGTCCATGGCATGGAGGTCGAGTTGGTTCAGGCAAGAATGCAGTTGAGCAACCTGGCAAAGGTAAAAGTTCACAGTCAACGATTGTTGCATCCAAGTGTACTTATACTAGTGACATTAGGATCAAGAAGGCTTCCGCTTGGTTATAGTATTATTGGCTGCACGTCAAGGATGTCACTGTATCAATCTGTATTGCCTAATGGGAGACGCAACGTTCCCTAGTGCTTTAGCACCCAGTG